>RJWJ010000074.1:74202-238517 GCA_004363605.1 Indri indri
CAGCCTGAGCAAGAGCGAGACCCCGTCTCTACCAAAAATAGAAAGAAATTAATTGGACAGCTAAAAATATATATAGAAAAAATTAGCCGGGCATGGTGGCGCATGCCTGTAGTCCCAGCTACTCGGGAGGCTGAGACAGTAGGATTGCTCGAGCCCAGGAGTTTGAGGTTGCTGTGAGCTAGGCTGACTCCACGGCACTGGCCCCGGGCAAGAGAGTGAGACTCTGTCTCAAAAAAAAAACAAAAACAAAAACAAAACAAAAAAACCTTCTATCTCCAGGCTAGACTCTTCCCATGAATTTTGGCCATGTATAATCCAACTGTGTACTAGACATCTCTATTTAGATGTGAGTAGGCATCTCAAACTTAATATATACGAAACAGAACTTCCAGTCCTGCCCCCACCCCCAAATCTACTCCTCCAGTCTTCCCAATCTCAGTTAATGGCAACTCCATACTTCCAACAGCCCAGGCCCCAAACCTCGGCATTATCTGTACCTCCTCCTTCTCTTTTACCATATATCCAACCTATAAGAAACCTCATAAGCTCTACTTTCAACGTATCACCCAAATCTGACACTGATCACTACCTTTGCTGCTATCGCTCTGGTCTGGGCCACCATGGAGCACCTGGGCTATTGCCTTAGCCTCTGACACGTAGTCCCTGGTCCTGTCCTTGCTCTCTTTCAATCATTTTTCACATCACAGTCAACAGGATCTCCTGCAAAACCTTCCAGTGGCCTCCTAGCTCATTCCAAGTAAAAGCTGAGTGTCTAACGAGGCGCAGTTCAGCGTCGTCACCTGACTCGTCTCCTCCCGCTTTGCCCTTGCTCACTCTGTTCCTGTGTGTCTGCTGCTGCCGCCTCTGGGCCTCTTCCTTGCTATTCCTCTGCTGGCTCCCTCACCTCCTTCAGGCTTCTCAAGTCATTCCCTCAAACAGGCTTTTCTTGACCACCCTATTTAAAATTGCAATACCCACAGCCTGACAGTCCCAAACTCCCTTCTCTGCTTTATTTCCCCCAATGGCACCTAACGAAGTACCTTTGATATTTATTAATTTTCTCTCTTTCCTCCCTCTCTCCACTGGAATGTAAGCTGGGCTCACCTAGCACTGTGCCTCCTGGTACACAGCAGGACCTTGGTAAATATTTGTTAAATGAATGAATAAATGAGTGAGAAAACTGCAGTCCAAAGACGTTGACTGGTTTGCTCAAGACCTCACATGCAGCTGGTGCCAAGGCCCAGAATGCAGTTCCCAGCCCCCATGGCTGACGCACCTCAGCTTTTAAAATCAGCCTATTGCTCTTCTTCAGGCAGAGTAGTGGTGTCTCCTTCAGAGCTTTGTTTAGGTGAGGCCAAAGGGCAGGCTCTGTGCTCTGGGGGAGGTGACTGCTTTGCCCTTCTCATCCTGGTCATGCCACTGCCCAAAGACTTTCCTCTATCTCCCACCTAACCTGCACCCGCCCCTACAGTCGCACTCAGGCTCAGAGGGCCTTTAGCATCTTGTGCTGTGGCGTTATGTACTTCCTGTGGTATTGCATACTGAAAAGACTGTCCAAAGATAGTGATGATGACTGCCTCATTGCTTCCTTAAAAGAATGAACCCAAACCATCCCAGAAACATTAACAGCTTTCGTATCTTCTAAAAACTTCCAGACAAGAAGATTCCGTAATTTCCCTGTTGGCATCTGTGCTTGGCAGTACTTTATTGCACCCTGTGGTTAAGACTTAAAGACAAATGCCTTTTCTTTAGAATCCTTCTGGGTCAGCTTTCCTTCTTGTTTAGCACTGAAAAGTGAGATTTGCCCCAAAATGTTGAGAGAGGGAAAGTACACAAAAGATAGTGTAAAGCAGCGGAAGTCTAAAATACATTTATACCTAAAAATATAAGGTCCACCTGCAAGGGCCATACTTACTCCCACTGCCAATTGTCTGCACAAACCCTTCCTCTTCTCTAGAGGGTGAAAAGACACAGGAAACAAGCCAAAGAAGGGTGTGGGACTTTGGCAACAGCCTCCTAACAGCGACTGTCCCCCTGGCGTTCTGCGAGGAGCCAAGCAGCCTCATGAGAATGGGGCTGACACACAAATCACTGTGGGCTGCACATCTTCTAAGGAAGCACGTCCCATTCCTGCCCTCTGTCCTCGACACACCGTAAGACTGAAGTTCACAATCATCATGTCACTTCCAACATGGCTGGCATCGAGCCCGAGATGGTCTCCATGACGACAGCAAGGAGGTGTTTGCTGAGCCATCTTTAATCCTAATGAGCAGTGGAAGAGCGGCCCTGCGGTGCTTGGTGTATCAACCACTTTCTCTTTATCTCTTAGCACAAAACATATTTACTAATTATAAATTAAATGATCTGTTTTACTATGTAATGGAAGTACTAAGTACAATGGCTTATCTCCTACTATTTGCTGACACACATATCTGGGTGGGTGTTTTATAATTTTTATTTCAAAATATTAGGGGGTACAAGTATTCTTGTTACATGGATGAACTGCATTAACGTAACGCTGAAGTCAGGGCCTTTAGTGTGCCCGTCACCAGAATAGTGTACGCTGTACCCAACAGGTAAGTTTTTATCCCTCCTCCCCTTCTTGGTTTCCAATGTCTTTTATATCCCTTTGTGCCCGTGTGTACCCATTGTGCGTACCCACTGTTTAGCTCCCACTTATCAGTGAGAACGTGGTGTTTGTTTTTCCCTTCCTGAGATAACTTCACTTAGGATAACGGTCTCTAGTTCCATCCAAGTTGCTGCAAATGAAATTATTTCATTCCTTCTTATGGCTGAGCAGTACTGCATAGTGTATATACACTTGGTGTATTTTTCAATGGAGAGCCAATACTCAAGTCCTAAAAATCCTAGGGACTGTCATTCTATTTTAGAAAAGAAAAAGCAAGACGATTCAATCATTCCCTGATTTCTAGAAGGAAGCCTCTATTTTCTGCCTCTTCTCCTTTCAGTTTAGAAGCTATGCTGGCTCTGGGAGTGGCTCTAATTTGCTGGTAATGGCATTGGTGTCAGGATTCTGGGGTAGCTGCATGACTGGACAATAGCTGGAGGCAAGATCTGGGTTTGGCCTATAGCACCGACCGAGAAGGGGGAGGGAGGGGCAGCAGTTTGCATTTGGAAGCTTCCCGGTCCAAGTAGGAGCTCTCACACCTGGCCATGCTGGCCCCTGAGAAGCACAGGGGTTGGTAGTGGCTGCCAGGGAAGTATAGATGCGCTAAGTGTGAACAGAGGTGGGGCGGGACCAGAAATTGATTTTAGGATTATGATGAGTTTTAAAGATTTCTAAGGAGCTAATCTAATGCTCTTCTTTACATCCTATGGACGAAATGCCAGTAAGTTCCAGGCAGCTACTTTCCAAGGCAGTGTTTGGAATGTTTGCTTATTTACCACTTAATTCAAATTCTATGAAATCCTCCACTGAGCTAAGTGTGACAATTACCATTGAGCCTGCAGGGATGTTTTACTGTGCACATAGCAAGCAGAGGAAGACAATGCCCAGCGCAGGGGGCCACAGGCAGGTGCCGAGGGGGAGGGCTCTTCAATGGAGGCCTCAGAAACAATGACAGATCCACAAAGGAGAATGCCACTGGGGCCGGCTTGCATGCTCTATCAAGATGCGTGGCGCTGGATTACTGACAATACGAATTCACGTTTCATGGGGGGAAAAGTGTCTATTCTATCTGAAGATTTCAGGTACATGAGCAATCAGAATGTTTTAAGGATTTGGAGGATGCAGATGATGCAGGGACAACAATCACCTTACAGGGCTAGGAATAAAGAGAGTCAGGCTACAGCAGATTCTCACTAGAATACAATCAGAAAGGTCAAACAGTAGATTTTTGTGTGATGTCTGCACAGTGTGCCTCTTTTTTAAAAAGCACCCAATGCCATGGAAATAAACAATTATCAGTGATTTGATCTAAAAAGACACTTTAGGATTATGTCATATACATGTGTATGCTGGTTTCCTTTACTGCCTTGGTATTGTAGTTTGATAAATAATTCAAGGACTTCAGACTTTTAGGGATTTTTATGGGTAAGAACTGGGGGTGAGAGCTTAAGTGACTAGACCGGGATCCCAGTGCTAAACCGGGGGCTGTTGGGGCTTAGGGCACATGGTCCAGGGAGTCTCAAGATGGGGCCAACAGAGTCAATGAAGAGAGACTAAATTACAAGAAGTATGATTTTCATTTGTAAATGTATTTTAATATAACTTAATTTTTTGAAAACCAGAAAAAAATATATAAATGGTTCTCAAATAGATAACAGATAATAAATTGACTGTAAGCCCCACCTCCTTCTCCCAGACCATTCTGGATAACTGAAGTTTCCCCAATATTTCCAGAGAATTTGAGAGTTTCAGTAAATAAGAAAGGCATTCTTGCTGCCCATCTAGAGAAGAAAGGGCCTTATGTTTGGCCAGTGACTACCAGGGACTAGGCACTGTACTGAGAACCTTTGCATTTATCATCTCACCTAATGGTCACGGCCACCTGACTGGTTAAGCAGCCACCATCAGTGCAGATAAGGACAATCCAGCTCAGGATCCCCAGCCACGCCACAGCTGCTGTTCCTCGGCTTTCCCACATTGCGTGGTACATAATGCTCTGCGCCCCATCCCAGCCCCAGCTATGGCATCTGCAAGTGATTTGTCCTTTTGCTTCCAGTGTTGGGGTCTGTCTGTCTCCTTGCTAGTGGTATGAGGAAAGGTAATGGAGCATTCTATGGCAAGGACGTAAGAAGGGTACTAATGTGAAAATGCTGAGTACTTACCCAGCGCTCACTTTTGTCAATGGGCTGCTCTCCCGCTCAGCCGGGCTAATAGCAGGTGTTGCCTGACAAGGGGCGGGTGTCCGATGACCCCCTTCACTCCCCAAACCTTGCCTGCCTATTTTTTATGCTGAATTTGGGTGTCTTTCTATGGAGCAGGTGCTGACCCCATCACTTCCTACTGTCTTATATACAACCTGCTTTACTCACATTATTTGCCAGGCCTCTGAAGGCAACTGGGGTGGTGACCCCTGGGATTTAATGCTAGTTGTAATCATGAGCACCTCACATCTGGGGATAAGGTCTTCAGTTTCTCCTACGATTGCTGCGAAGGGCTGCTCAGTAGAACACTGCATGAATCGGGGTCTATTCGTAAAATCTATCGATGTGAGTTGTACTCCTGGGAATTGTGCAGTAGACAGCTTGCACAACTGTTGGTGGTACATAGGGAATGAGTCTGCACTGAACACAAAGCATTATCCTTAGTTCTATGAATATGAAGGGAAGTCAGGCGGGAGGACTGCTTGAGGCCAGAAGTTCGAGACCAGCCTGGGCAATAGTGAGACTGTCTATAAAAAAAAAAACAGTAAAAAAATTAGCTGGGCATGGTGATGCATGCCTATACTACTAGCTACTTGAGAGGATGAAGCAGGAGGACCACTGGAGCCCAGAAGTTTGAGATTGCAGTGAGCTGTGATTATGCCACTGTACTCTAGCCTGGGCAACAGAACGAGATCCTGTCTCAAAAAAAAGAAAGAAATGAAGGAAAGTCAGGATGTTGGAAGAAGAGGAATTGTACATATAATTCAAATGGTGACCAGTTTCATGGTTTGCTATTGTGAAGCCCATCTTTTGAATTCTTTAGCTCGAACTACCCAATCAAATGTCACCTCTGGACAGAGCAGGTCCAGCTACCGGTATATCCCCAAAGTACCAAAATAACTGGACTCACTGAAGTAATTAAGAAACCGGAGTGGAGTATTTTCAACAATGGTGAGAAAAACAAGTTTATACTTCTTAGAATCTTACTATACTAATGGTGAAAATAACTGGTTGCATTTATGTTTCCCACAAGCAAGGAAGGTGCTGTGAATGCTTTCATTCTCTTACTCTCAAGGGGAATCTGCAATCCTTAAACCATCTGAAAGAGAGATCACAGCAGTGATTTAGATCCCACACTAAGGACCGTACCAAACTTAGGCTGAACTACTCAAAACCTGAAGTGTAAGTGAACTACAAACTACAAGATACTGAGCCACAGGTGAGGTTCAGTTCCCTTAAAGAAAGATGCTCTGTTCCTATTCCATGCCTCTGAGACTTTTAAGTGTACCAAACAGAAACCTGGCCATGCCACAAACCTAACATGTGGGTGACTCGGATATCAGCCCCTGAGTGGGGATGTGTACACGGAACGGTGTGCCTTCTAGCTCCTGCTCAGCTAGTTTTTTATAAGTCAGTAAATGTCCATTAACAACCACACAAACAAACCAAATTACTGTACCTCCTCAGGTAAGCTGACCACCAAGTCATTTTTTGTCTGTCCGACCAGGGCCTGCCAGAAGTATTCACTGCACGCGGCCAGCACAGCCCGGTGGGCCCGGAACTCCTTCCTCTCCACGATCAAAGTCACGTCACAGAGAATGTCCTTTTTCCGCTGGTCATTGAGGCCCAGGAGGATGTTGGTGCAGTGGACTGTGGACTCATACACATACATGGGGGAGTCAGGCTTCTCATCCACAGACATGCCGTTCACACCCTGAAAGAAAGAAAGAAAGAAAGGCTGAGTCACTGGGGCTATAGAGTCAGAAACGGAAGGTGAGAAAGAACATCATGGTTCATGTGTCACACTGCCACGAGCCCGCAGAAGGGAGCAGGACTGCCACTCGGCACCCTCACGCTCGGTTAGCACAATGAGCTCAGAAAACGTATCTGGAAAGTCAAGATCTATAGCTGACTTTTATCCTTTCCACTTACTGCATTCTTTTACCCCATGCTAACAAAGCCAGCTCTTTTAATGGAGCACTTAAAACATTCAAAACACATACGCACTTTAAAAATTGGTAGTTTTGATTTTGTTAGGAGACTGAAAAGGAACTTTCACATATAAATAGTCTCAATGCAAGTACTAATTGAAATTTGTGTAAAGAGGAAATGAATCATTTTGAAGTATTTGTAAATCTGTCTTAATGAAGTACATGTAAGTTCCTAAGTTGAAATTTGGCGAAGATGCCAAGTAGAGTACATATCTAATCACAATGCATAATTTAACGAGTGAACCAAACTGTATGCACACTGAAGAGCAGATACAGTCAGCTACTGCATCTGCCCTCTGCCGCTGCAAGACAAAGCACAACCAACAGGCCCTTAGAAAGATGTGGAAGTGTGCTGTCATTATCCCAGCAGACCTGATGTATATCCTCTTTAAGGAAACACAATATATCACAATAGGAGTCACGAAAAAAGATGTGTTCGACCATGAAAATTTCTTTTACGAAAGGGTTTTATGCTTTAAAAAGTATTCATTGAGGTATTTTAAAATATAGTACCTGTAATTAATTTACATAACATATTTTTTTCCCCCATAATGTTTACTGCTATTATGAATTCCAGTAGTCTTATTTTCTTTTTGGCTTTATTCTTATTTTTTTTAAAACAGCTTTTACATACAATAAACTGCATACATTTATAGTGTGCAATTTGATGTTTTGACATATGCATGCAACTGTGAAACCATCATCACAATCAAGACAGTGAATACATCCATCAGCACCAAAAGTCTCCTTAAGCCCCTTATAGTACCTCCCTGTGCCTCGCCCCACCCCCAGGACCATTGATCAGCTTTCTGACACGATGTATTATTAAATAGTTTGCCTTTCCTAGAGTTTTATGCAAATGGAATCATACATTATATATTCTTTTTTGTCTGGCTTCTTTTAGTCAGCATAATTATTTTGTCATTTATCCATGTTGCTGCATATATCAAAACTTTGTTCCTTTATTGCTGAGTAGCATTCTATTATATGGATATATAGCTCACTTTTTTACCCATTAATTTATTGGTGGATATTTGGGTGGTTTCCAGTTTTTGGCTGTTACAAATAAAGCTATGAACATTAGTGTATAAGACTTTGTATGAACATATGCTTTCATTCCTCTTGGATAAATACCTATGAGTAGAATGGATGGATCATATGGTATGTTTAACTTTTCAAGAAGCTGCCACTGTTTTCTAAAGTGGTTGTACCATTTCACATTTCTACTGGCAGTGTATGAGAGTTCCATTTCTTTCACATCCTTGCCAACATTTGATATGGTCGGTCTTTCTAATTTTGGACATTCTAATAAGCATACTGTAATAGCTCTTCATGATTTTAAAATTGTTTTCTCTAATGATTCAAAGTTGTTGAGAATCTTTCATGTACTTATTTGCCATCTGTATACCTTCTTTGGGGAAATGTATATTTAGAGTCTTTGCCCATTTATAATTGGGTTGTTTCCTTATTACTGAGTTGAGAATTCTCTGTACATTCTGAATAAAAGTCCTTTATCAGACATGTGATTTGCAAATATTTCCCCCCAGTCTGTAGCTGTCCTTTTATTCTCTTAATAGTATCTTTCAAAGAGCAGAAAGTCTTCATTTGATAAAGTCCAATTTATCATTTTTTTTTCTTTTATGGATCATGTTTTTGGTGTCCTATCTAAAAAGCTCTTTGCTTAAACCAAGGTCACAAAGATTTTCTCCTATGTTTCCTACTAAAAGTTTTATTTTTTTAATTCTTAACATTTAGGTTTATGACCCATTTTCAGTTAATTTTATCTATGTTACAAGGTATGAATTGTGGCTCTTTTTTTCCTCTGGCATATGAATGTTCATTTATTCCAGCACCATTGTTAAAAGGACTATCTTTTCTCTACTAAATTGCATTTGCACTTTTACTGAAAATCAGTTGTTTATATATGTGTGGATCTATTTATAGACTCTGTCTTTTTCCATTTTTCTATTTGACAATCTTTATGCCATGTTCACAATGTTTTCATTTGCTGCTTTTCAGAGGTATTTTGATCCTTTGTATTTCCATATGTATTTTAAAATTAGCTTGCCAATTTCCACAAAATAGTGTGTTGGGATTTTTACTGGGATTGTACTAAATCTATTGATCAATTTAGGAAGAACTACCATCTTAACAATAATGAATCTTTTGATTCATGAACACAGTATCTTTATTTATTTAGGTCATCTTTAATTTTTCCCAGCAATGTTTTATAGTAGTCTATAGGTCTTGTACATCCTTTTTCAGATTTATACCTAAGTATTAATATTTTTGATGCCACTATAAATGGTATTTTGGGGGGGGGATTTAAATACTGCAATGTATTTTTAAGGACTCTGTATATGATATTTCCAGTGGCAGATTTGTAAGATTTTTGATGCAAACTGTGTTGTTGTAGCAGAGGTCTGACAGGCAGGTGGACATCAAGTTCCTCACTGGGGTGGGACTGCCACACTTGCTTGAGAGAAAATGGAGCCCCGTCAACCAGAGAGGGGACCCGATCTTGGATCCAAGACACGGCCTCCACCAAGTCTTGCATCAAAAAATATGGAATGCTTTATGAATTTGTGTGTTATCTTTGTGCAGGGGCAATGCTAATCTTCTCCGTATTGTTCCAATTTTAGCATATGTGCTGCTGAAGTGAGCACGGTATTGTTTTTAATTTCTGATTTTTCATTGCTAGTATATAATTATAAATGATTGCTGTGTATTAATCTTGTATTTGAAAACCTTGTTTAACTTATTAATTGTCAGAGCTTTTTTTGTTTTTGGATAGATTCCATAGAATTTTCTACATAGGATATTATATTGTCTACAAATAAAGATATTTTGCGGCTGGGCGCGGTGGCTCACGCCTGTAATCCTAGCACTCTGGGAGGCCGAGGCGGGCGGATTGTTCTGAGCTCAGGAGTTCGAGGCCAGCCTGAGCAAGAGCCCCGTCTCTACCAAAAATAGAAAGAAATTAATTGGACAGCTAAAAATATATATAGAAAAAATTAGCCGGGCATGGAGGCACATGCCTGTAGTCCCAGCTATTCGGGAGGCTGAGACAGTAGGATCGCTTGAGCCCAGGAGTTTGAGGTTGCTGTGAGCTAGGCTGACGCCATGGCACTCGCCCCAGGCAAGAGAGTGAGACTCTGTCTCAAAAAAAAAAAAAAAAAAAAAGATATTTTGCTTCTTTTCAAATAAGGATGGTTTTAATGTCTTTTTCTTGCCTTACTGCATTGGCCAGAACCTCCATTACAAGCTGAATAGAGGTGGTGAGAGCAAACATCCTTGCCTTCCTGATGTTAAGAAGAAAGCATTTAGCCTTTCACCATTATGTATGATGTTAGCCAGAAGTATTTCATAGATGCTCCTATTGAGTTGAGGAAGTTTCTTTCTATTCCTAGTTTGTTGGGAGTTTTTCTTTTTTTTTTAGTTTAAAAAATTTTTTTAAAAATCTGGAATGGATGTTGGATTTTGTCAAATGCTTTTTTTTTTTTTTTTTGCATCTATTGAGATAATCGTGTAGTTTTTCATTTTAGTTTGTTAATGTGGTAAATAACATTGATTGATTTTGGAATGTTGTATTTCTAGAATAAACTCTATTTGGTCATGATATATTTGCTTGTTACATGCTGTATTCAATTTGCTAACATTTTGTTAAGAATTTTTGCATCTATGTTCATAAGGGATATCTGTCTTTAGTTTTCTTATGATTTTTTTGGGGTGTTGTTTTAGAATAAGGGTAATGATGTTCTCACAAAATGAGTTGGAAATTTCTTCCTCTTCAATTTCCTAGATATTTTTTTTTTGTAGAATTGGTATATTATCTCTTCCTTATATATTGGTAAAATTTACCTGTGAAGCCTTCTAAACCTGGGGTTTTATTTAAATATACATTCAATTTAAAAACTGTAAAATCTATTGGCATAAAATTATACATAATATTTAAAAATTTTCCTTCTAATATCAGTAGAATCTGTCCTGGTGTCACCTCTCACATTTCTTGATATTAGAAATTTGTGCTTTTCTCTTTTTTACCTTGATCAGTATGGCTATAGGTTCAATAATTTTACTGATATTCTCAAAGAACTTGTTTTTGGTTAAGTTGATTTTCTTTATTGTTCTGTTTTCTGTTTCATTGATTTATGTTCTCGGTGTTATATCCTTTATTCTGTTACTTTGGGCTTAATTTACTCTTTTTTCCCCCCAGTTTCCTAAGGTGAAAGTTGAGCTCATTAATCTGAGATCTTCTGTATTTTCTAATATGGGCATTAATGCTATAAATTTCACTCTAAGTGCTGATTTAACAGTATCTCACAAATTTTGAAATGTTGAATTTTAATTTTTACTCAACTCTTTGGAGTTCTTCCCTGATGCTTAAGTTATTTATAAATGTGTTATTTAGTTTCCAAATATTTGGGGGAGTTTCCAGTTATCTTTTTGTTATTGTTCTCTGAATGAATTCCATTGTGGTCAGAGAATAATGACTTTAATCCTTTTAGATTCACGGAGACTTGTTTTACGTTTCAGAATATGATCTATCTTAGTAAATATTCAATATGCACTTTAAAAGAATATATATTCTGTTGCTGGCTGGAGTGTTTTGTAAATGTCGGTAAGTTTAAAGTGTACGATGTGTATTGTTCAAGTCTTCTATATCTTTTCTGATTGTCTGTCTATAGGTTCTACCATGTACTGAGACACTGAACTCTCTAACAATAATTACAGATCTGTCAGTTACTGTAATTCTATCCATTTTTGCTTTATGCAGTTTGAAAACCTATTATTAGATGCATACATATTTAGGATTTTATTTTCTCTTTAAGTATTCATTCCTTTATAACTATGAAATGATCTTTTAATTCCTGGAAACATTCTTTGCTCTGAAATCTACTTTGTCTGCTATTAATATAGCTACTCCATCTTTTTTTGAGTAATGTTAGCATGGTATAGTTTTTTTTATACTTATCCTTTAACCCATTGTGTCTTCATATTTAAAGTGTCTTTCTGGTAGGCGGCATAAAACTGGGTCTTGCTTTTTAAAACACTCTGACAATCTCTGACTTTTAATTCTAGTGCTTAAACCATTCATATTTAATGTGATTATTGATCTGGATAGATTTAAATCTCCCATTTTGCTACTTATTTTCTATTTGTCCCATCTATTCTTTATTTCCTTTTCCCTCATTCTCTGACTCCTTTTGTATTAACTGAGTATTTTTAAATTTTATTTATTTATTTATTTACTTTTTTACTTTTTTTAGGCTGGTCAATTGAAACAGTGAGAGTGGAGAAGGAACAAAGGAATCTGTAACTGGTTGTGATCAATTAGTTGTAAACACCACTGTACTCGGACCAACCATTAACTGAGTATTTTTTATGGTTCAATTTCATCTCCTTTATTGGCATGTTGTTATTTTATTGGTTGCTTTAGGATTTACAGTATGCTTCTTTAAGTCATCACAATATATCGTCAAGTGATATTTTCTCACTTCATGTGGAGTACAGGAACCTTACAATAGTATGTTTCCATTTTTTCCTTTCCTGGCCTTTGTACTATTGTTGTCATGCATTTTACCTAGACAAATGTTAAAAACCCCACACTACATTGTTATTATTTTTGTTTAAATAACAGTCAACTGACTTTTAAAGAGATTTAAATAATAAGAGAAAAAGTTATATATATATATATATTCCTTCTGCCTGAAGGATTTCCTTTAATATTACTTGCAGTGCAGGTATGCTAATGATGAATTCTTTCAGCTTTTCTCTGAAAAAGCCTGTTGCATTCATTTTTGAAAGTTATCTTTGCAGGGCATAAATTCTAGATTTACAGTTGTTTTCTTTTCCTTTCAGTACTTTGAAAAATGTCATTCTACTGTCTTTTCACTTGCACTGTTTCCAATGAAAAGTCTGTTATTCTTACCTTTGTTCTTCTGTATGTAATGTCTTTTTTCCCTCTGCTGCTTTTAAGATTTTCTCACATGTTTTGATCAATTAGATTATGATGTGCCCTGGTGTAGTTTTCTTCATGTTTCTTATGCTTCTCGGATATGTGGGTTTATAGTTTTCATCAAATTTGGAAAACTTACAGCCATAATTTCTTCAAATATTTTTGCCAAACATTTTTTCTGTCTCCTCCCCTTTTCTCCATTGGGGAGTTCAGTTATATGCATATTGGATGACCTGAAGTTGTCCCATAGTCACAAATGCTCTGTACTTTATTTTCTTATCTTTTCTTTCCTTTTCCCCTTCTTTCTCTCCTTCCTTCCTTCTCTTCCTTCTCTTCTCTTTCTACTCTTCTTTCTTTCTTTCTTTCTTTCTGTCTTATTCTTTTTTTTTTTTTTTGGAATTCTTCTTTTTTCTCTTATGTTTCACTCTGGACAGTTTCTATTGCTAGGCCATCAAGTTCACTAATCTTTTTTTATGCAATGTCTAATTTGCCATTCATCTTTTCTAGTGTAATTTTCATTCCAGACACTGTGGTTCTCATCTCTAAAAGTCCAATTTGGGTCTCTTTTTACATCTTCTATGTCTCTACTTAAGATGTTCAATGTTTCCTCTAACTTCTTGAACATCTAGAATACAGTTATAAAAACTATTAAGATGTCCTTGTCTGTTAATTCTAACATTTGTAATTAGTTCTGTTTTTGGTTTTGAGATTGCTATTTCTCTTCATTGTGAGTTATATTTTAGTGCTTCTTTGCATGACTGGACACTTTTGATTGGATGCTAGACATTGTAAATTTTACTTTGTTAGATGCTGGATATTTTTGTGGTCCTATAAATAATCTTGAGCTGTGTTGTCAGACACAGTTGAGTTACTTAGAAGCTTGAGATTTGTTAGATGGGAAAAGCAGCGTTAGTCTAGGGCTTATGATTCCCCACTACAGATTCAAGACACGCTGAGTACTCTACACTATGACCCCCAATATATGGGTTTTCCAGTCTAGCTGGTAAGAAATGATGTTATTCCCAGTCCTCTGTAGCTCTGTGCTTTCTTTAATCATTTTGGGTGGTTCTCTCTCCATCTTTAGGTAGTTTCCTCAAATGCATGTGCGGATCAGTAATCTGCAGAATATTGAAGGGAAACTCTCTGCAGATCTCTGGAGTTCTCTCTCTGTGTAGCTCTCTCTTCTCCGCTACCCTGTTTCCTGAACTCTAGCTACTGTCATTTTTCCAGACTCTTAGCTTTGTCTCTTCAATTTAGGAGTCAGCCAGCATTTCTTGGCTCCTCCTTCCTGTGCCATGGCCTGCAAACTCTCTCAAAGCAGTATGCTGAGCTCAGCTTGTTTTCCTTCTCTTGGGGATTACTGTCCTTTGTTGCCTGGTGTCCAATGTCATGAAAGCCATTCTTCATATATTTTATCTGCTTCTATAATTGTTTCTGGTGGGAGGGTAAATTTAGTACCTGTTGGTCTATCTTGGCTAGAAGTAAAAGTCCTGGATTTATTCTTTATACTATAATTACTCTAAAAATTTTACAAACAATAATTTATCACATTGCTAATCATATAGTGTAAACTTGCTGTGCTATAAATAATGGTTTGTGATATCTAATTGGAAAAACATTTCTGCAAAGAATTATTAGTCCTTTGGTATTCCAACAAAAGATAAAGTATTTGTGAGGTTTGTTATCTGGAATCATTTTTAAGTGCAATCAGAATAGCATTTTAAATGACATAATTCAATTACAATGACCCTAAGCCATGGGGTAAGATTAAGTTCACCTGGCTTCTGTCTATGACTAGGAAACTGTTGCTAAATTTGTTATTATCTAGTAAGATGACAAATATTTTCTATTCTGGCTTCTCATTAGGCCTTCATTTCCTTTTTTTTTTTTTGAGGCAGAGTCTCACTCTGTTGCCCTGGCTAGAGTGAGTGCCATGGCATTAGCCTAGCTCACAGTAACCTCAAACTCCTGGGCTCAAGTGATCCTACTGCCTCAGCCTCTCGAGGAGCTGGGACTACAGGCATGCGCCACCATGCCCGGCTAATTTTGTCTATATATTTTTAGGTGTCCAGATAATTTCTTTCTATTTTTTTTTTAGTAGAGACGGGGTCTTGCTCTTGCTCAGGCTGGTCTCAAACTCCTGAGCTCAAACAATCCGCCCGCCTCGGCCTCCCAGAATGCTAGGATCACAGGTGTGAGCCACCGCGCCCGGCCAGTCCTTCATTTCCTTTGACTGTTTTGAGGATTTTCTTATTTCCCACATAGCGTCTCAACTCTGATTTATTTTCTCTATTCTTAGTTCTTAAATTATTACTCTTTCTCCTATCGCATCAGTTTTCTCAATTAGTCCTCAGAAATTTATTGAGTTAAAAAAATCATAATAGCTTGCATGTATCAGGAAACACTCAAAAACTGGGTGGAATATTTAATGTTCTAGGACATGGATAGTGCGCTCAATTCATAAGAAGTAGGAGACTTATAAGAGACATCTCATTTTTCCAATTCATTTATGGGTAATACATATTAATGTGCCTACCCTGAGAAGCTTGTAATGAAGGGTACAAAGCCATAAATTCTTTAGTGAAACATGAAATGAAAGAAAATAAAAAGAGAAATGAAAGTGAGGTGCAGTGGAAAGAGGAGTAAACCAGGGGTCTGGGGCTTTTGGTTCAGTTCTGGCACTGACCAACTTTGTGGATTTGGACAAATTGCCTACCTTTCTCTGGGCCTGTGTCCATATTTGCAAAATGAAAAGCATGGACTAGAAGACCAGCAGTGTACTTACAGATCTATAATTCTGTGAGTCTAAGAGTCTATGAAAGAAATATACCTAATTGATCACAGGGAGTGGGATATTGTCATCTTAACTGAGAGAAACTAGCTTCCTTTGACCTTCTAACGACCGTTTATGTGCCCTGTTTTATTGTTGTTAACATTGCATGGCTTAACAAAATTGCCCCCGCAGAGCTGGTTACAGGGAATGGGGTGGACCATGTACAAGGAAACCAAAGCGTTCTGGCAGAGAAGAAACTAGGATCCAAACCCCTGCTCTTTCTGGAATCTAAGACAGCTGGGGGTCTCAAGGAAAGGCTCCATATTCTGCTAATAGGGCAGGTTTGGGAAAATAAAGGAGACATGGCAATATATGCACCCCAAGTTGACGAAGTAGGCTGCAATAGTCACTTACACGTGAACATTTACCTTTTGGGTTAAACCACCCAAAGAGTTTCGGGAGATTTTGAAAAAGTATTTGTTCTTTTCATTGAACAGTGTAATCTGGAACCCATCATCCTCATGAAGCTGTTGCTAGACTTCAACCTGTCCAAGGATTTTCTTGACTATATTACATTACTCCTGGATAATTCCTTTTCATGCCATGCCAGTACCAGTCTCTTCCCCTTGACCCTTACCCACCCTTCCTTGTTGGCTCTTCCTCAAGCACACATTTCTTCTTCCTTTAAAAGTAAGTCAGCCCTCCCCATCCTCCAATTATCATGGGTGCTGCTACGGTTTGAATGCTTGTCCTCTCCAAGATTCACGTTGAAACTTAATCTCCAACGTAACAGTATCAAGAGGTGGGGGCTTTAAGAGGTGATTGGATTGATGGATTAACAGGTTATGGAAGGAGTGGGTTAGTTATCAAGAGAGTGGGTCTGTTATAAAAGCCAATTTGGCCATTTCTCCTGAGCCCTCTTGCCATGTGATGCCCTACGCCACCTCAGGACTCCCAGAGTCCCCACCAGCATGGAGGCCCTCACCAGACGCGGCCCGTAGACCTTGAACTTTCTGGCCTCCAGAACTGTAAGAAATAAATTTCTTTTCTTTATCAATTATCAAGTCTCAGGTATTCGGCTAAAGAAAAGGAACTAAGACAAATGCTCTTCTATGAATGTCCTCCAATTTGTTTTGGACTGACCAATGCCAAACTGAATTCTGCTTCTCCTTTGTCCCATTAAGTTTTTTTTCACTTGCTTTACTAATTTAATGAAACATTTTTTTTTTCCCCTAATGCAGCAGATCCTGAAGTCTGAAGCAGGACTCACGGGATCTAAGAATGAAATGGTTTATAGTGAGTAACAGAGCCCAGAATAGTATGTAGGAGTCTGACAGCCAGTCTTTATTCTAAGCATTAGACAATGTGTTAAAGTATGTAGACATTAGCTGAAATCAGATTGTAAGGAAGCTTTCCAAAGGTTCTGATTTGGGTTTTGGCTGGATCTCATTCTTCTTTTTGCAGGCCAAAAAAAAAAAAAAAAAAAACAAAAAACCCAGCTGCACATGTACACACACATATACCCCAATCATCTCATCATATGGTTCAGCAGTAAAAGTTAATTACTATTATTTTATCATAGTATGTTCATCCCCCCAAAAAGCTACACAGACCAGAACTCTTATTACTCAAAGGTATAGTATTAATGAATGTAGACTTACTCATTAACTCACTCTTTCAGTCTTCATTCATTATTGGGTCATATTCAGAAATTAAAATGTCTAACAGTTAGTTCTGCAGGTAAAAGTATAAATCAAAAAAGTGAAAAAAAAAATCCACAGTGGGAAATATGAAAAGCTGCAATTCACAAAAGTAGAATGTTAAGTTTTTCAGACAACCTGTCATGTCTAGAGTACTTCACATGAAAAGCAATGAATATGCCTTGCAGGTAATGAAAAAAACCAAATTATAAACCATTTCACTTGAAATTCCAACTACATTTCTCCCAGAAACAGTGCATTAAGTAAATACTTCTGTGAATCAAACACTAAATTATTTAGTAATTGCTGAGTAAATTTCTGCTATCAAACATGCTTTTTTAAAAAAAGTTATTTACCATAGAACTGTAAGGGTTGGTTCTTAGAAGTCTATAGACATTTTAGAGTGCATAGTGCTATTAAAATTACTTAGTTATTACTTTTGGATTGGAAATACTTTCTAACCACATCAAGACTCAAACTTCTTACTTAAAGTGTAAAGCAATCCAATTTCAGTATTTTCTAATGGAAAACTGCAGTGCTTGTCACTTAACATCACTAATGCCTTAGATAGCTAAAGTAAGGGCCCGACATGGAGCAGCTAAAATGTTTCATGTTCTTTATTTACTCAAACGCTCCATCTGTGTGCATACTAGTTAGTGCCAAGGGAACTGAAATTTAAGGCTGTTGTTAGGAGGAAGCACTTGCAATTGTATCATCAAATCCTTAATAGCCCTGACTGGTTCTTGTACTTCAGTATAAACTTCCATTTTCCTTGACCTTTCAGGGGGGAAGTTCAATTTACTGACATAGTTTGTGACAATGGTTTTTCCTGCACAGCTGAAAAATATACCAAAAGTTTTTAAAGAAAGGGACGATCATAACAAGCCCTAATTTTTTGATAATTTTTTGTCACTTACTCTTTTAAACAGACCCAAAGAAAAAATGATGAACACTTCCAAAATATGTGGTAATTAAGTAGCGACAACTACTAGCATGTTTAAATGCAAACTTCCTATGTTTAAACGTAAACTGCATGGAGAGACAGGGTCTGATAGAGAAGCTGAGCTGGAAGAAATATTAGAATGTTGGTAGCAGACTATATGTATTGATGTAAAGACAATAAAGAATTAGAGATGTGTTACACAGCCACCAACCTGGGAAGAATGAGAAAGTTTGACAGTTATTGAGTGTTTGTGAAGATGTAAAGCAACAGGAATTCCTGTCCTCCGATAGTTTGTTCAACCTCTTTGCCATTATCCAGCAAAGATGAAGCTGTGCATAGACTACGACAGAGTAATTCCTTTCCTAGGTTATACCCTAGATTACTCCCGCACATCTGTAGCAGAAACTCTGTAGGAGAGTGTTCATGGCAGCACTGCTCAGAATAACTCTCAAACAGAAACAACATCATGTCCGTCAGTAGCATGAATACAGTGAGGTATAGAAGTATATTCATATAATGGAATATAACAAAGCAAATTAGAGCTACATGCAGCATGGATGGATCTCACAAACCTAATGCTGAATACTGAGCTACAGAAGCAAGACACAAAATAATAATATATAATCGGATTCTATTTAGGTCAAGTTCAAAAATGGGCAACACTTAAACATCCAGGGATACATAGTGTTACGGACTGAATGTGTCCCCTCAACATTCGCATGTTAAAATTCTAACCCCCAATGGTATTTGGAGGTGGGGCCTGTGGGAGGTGATTAGGTCACAAGGTGGAGCCCTCCTGAATGGGATTCGTGCCCTTATATAAGAGACCCCCGCCCCCTTCCGCCTTGTGAGGACACAAGAAGAAGATGGCAGTCTGCATACCATGAAAAGTGTCCTTACCAAGAACCCGATCCTGCTGGCACCCTGATCTTGGACTTCCAACCTCTAGAGTCGTGAAATAAAATGTCTGTTTAAGCCACCCAATCTATGGTGCTTTGTTATAGCAGCCTGAACTGACCTACAAAGGTGGCAAAACTATAAGGAAAAGACTCAGAACAGAAGTTCTATTTAGGGGAAGGGAGCTGGCACTGGAAAGTGGCACTGAGGGGTCTCAGGGGTGCTGTCACATGTTCTCTTTCTTGACATGGGTGACAGGTACACATGTGCTCACTTCATGTTAAATTACATATTTGTTTTATGTACTTTTCTATATCTATGTTACTACACACACATACCCCAGCTCCCCTAAAATTAAAGGTTGTAGGAAAGTGTTAACAACTCAAGTACTTACTGAGAGTCTGCCTTAGGTTCTGTGACTTAATCACAAAGGTACTAGGGTAGACTCTGGGTTTCAAATAAAAACATACACCCACACCTCACAGTCTACAATTTATGATCAGAAGTGTCCTTAAAGTTAATCAGATCTAACCAATTCCAAGTTGTAAGTTTTCAATAAGAATCTACAAAAATGGGCCGAATACAGGGGTGAGGCCTTCTGGGAGATGATGAGAAATCTGAGTCCGGGCTTTCACTTTGTAGCAAAAGTCTTTTCAAAGATCCTGTGTTGTGTCTTCTCTCTTGTTAAAACCAAATCACTTCATCCACCTCCATTTCCTTATCTATAAATGCAGAAATAAACTAGGTGACCTCCAAGGTATTTCTAGTTTTAATTTCTATGGTTCTATGACATCATAGGAACTTTAGGAAAATCTTGAAACATGAGCTTCTCTGAGGTTCCTGAGAAGACTAGGAAGTTAGAGATGCTCAAAAGAACACAACTGGCGGGAAGAACACAACTTTTGAGAGAGATGAAGGAGAGAGGGAGACCTACCCAATGACAGCATCGACTTTTCCCCCTTATAAACAGAGCCAACCCAAAGGAAGGATACATCAAAGGCCAATTTCACATCATAACGGAATAGAGTGCCCATCAGTCCTGAGCAACAGTTCAACACTTCGCTGTTTTCCCACCCCCAAAACAGTGCTCTGGTGTGCAGGACAGGGTCTCTCTCAGCCGCTGTCTTAGATACGTGGCTATGGAATTGAGTGGGGTATCCATTCTCTCCTCCTGTCTGAATCTCCACCCAGCAATGTCAGGTGGGACAACACTGTTAAGGGGCCCGGGAGAGGGATACAGCTTGGATTTAACAATAACACGGCACGTAAACTGTCATGTCAAAAAGGAGATGGAAGAATTAAATACTTTGAAATCAGTGGTGAGAGGCACCCCATGCCAGGCTGTCCAAGATGCACGATTACCGTTAGCAGTGGCTGGGTGATGGTGGGGGTATGGGTGTGGGCAAGGGAGGTGGGTGGAGCGGGGAGGAAGGGTGCAACTGCGGATGGGCAGATTTGGATATGCACCCCCGTAATCATCTCCCCTGGTCTTCTTTTCCATATTTTGATGCTTGCTTTTTGGTTCTTTTTGTGGTAACACCCCGGCTAAGAGTACAGCTAAAGCCCCTGTCTATTTTACTGGGATGGGTCATTTTCTACCCTTGGCAAGTTTTCTTTTTCAATATTTCACTTCCAGTTTGTCTCTGGCATCACTTCTTTGTATCTACGTTCTCCATTTATATTCATTTCTCATACATCAATCTCTGCTTCCTATTAGCATTTGCTTCATGCCTATTAGGAGTTAGAGGACAGAGAAAAGTCATTTCTTTCCTGCATTTTTCTTTATCAGGGCATCTGTGTGAAATATTCTCTCCCAGTGTCCTCTTCCCTCCCCTTCCAGCCAGAGAAATATCACCCTAGAGCTTCATGCAGCTAAAGCGAGAAGAAATTGTGAACAGTGATTAGGAGGCTAAATGAGGGTGGTGGAACCTATTTACTTCATTAAGGTTCCTTCAGGGAAAATGCGAGGACGGGAAACAGAGAGATAAGGGTTAATGTTAAAAGAATAACAGATCCATTTGACTCAGAGCAATCTTCAGTCTGCCTGGATTCTATCAGACACCCTTCTCCATGGGGAAATCATTACAGAGAAATGACATGCAAAGTGCGCCATAAAGCATCTGAGTCAAACCAGAGGGAGGATGACTCAACGGATCGTTTTACATTTTAATAGAAGGCACTGCAGATTCGTACCCAGTGCACGGTTCAGCGCGGGGCTCACAACTCCTCCCCAAAACCTCTTCATCGGGTGGGAGGGGAGTTCCCAGAACCTGACATAAATTATTCTGTCTTAGAAAAGAACCAAGTCAAAACTCACAACAGAGAATCAAAGACTAAGAAAAGACAACAGATAGTCAAATGCAGAAAAGAGGGGAGACTGCAAGTCTGTCTAATTTCGACTTTAGCATTACTGTCAAACCTAAGACACAGCTTGAAAAACTGAGCTCAGTAACTAGTGGACTTCAAATCTGCTAAAAGGTGGGAGAAAAGGGAGAGCGTGAAGGGAGGAGTAGTAGAGGGAGGGGGAGGAAAGACAGGAAAGAAGAGAACGCCTAAGTGCTTTACTTAAATCATTGTGTTCCTTAAATTGGTTTCAAAAGATTTTACCGTGATAATTAGTTAGACGTTTACCCACCAGGCCAGTGACAATGCTGGGCTTGAGTTTCCATGTGAAGTCAAGAAACAATATTAGTAATGCCATTGTTCCTAGCACGTTTTCTGGGCTAGTTATTGCTTATAGGTGCCAATATGTGCAATGTGCCAAAGTTAGAGTCATCAGACCAGGAATTATAATTTTAGAGCCAGATTATCAAACTCTTCCTTGGGGTTGGGGTTTCACCTCCAAACATACTCTGACAGAAGGGCCTGCCTATACGTGAAGAGTATCTATAGTGCCGAGGCTATTCATTCTCCTGATCTCTACTGACACCTGCCCCCCGCTCCTGAGAGGACATGCTGCTTACAGGTGGGAAACGAAACAGAAGTGAGTTACTGAGCCTTGGCAGAAATACAGCTTTCACAGAAAAGGTTCTTAATAAAAGGAAACTTGCTTCTTTCACGAATCGGGGTCTTTTGGGTAACGTGGTTCTGTTCTGAAATATCATCTTCTCTGCAGGGATGCCTGCTGGAATGAATGCAGTTTAGATTGCAAGATGGTTCATCTGGTAACCAAGAAAATCAAAACTCAACACCAAAGGCAGAAGCTTATCAGGGCAGAGGAGTCATCTGGCTCAAGGGTCATTTCGGTAGTGTTTTGTCAAAGGTTTGTAAATTTCCACGGAAGCCTAGGCACTTGCGAAACCCACTCCTGTTTTCCACTTAAAAATGATTAAAACCATGAGACTAAGACCATTGGTCGGCAGTTTGTTAAACCCCATATATCAGGCAATAAAAGCACTCAGACCATCTGTTACCATACGAGAGGTCGAATGGAGCTGGAATGTTAACACACAGGTGAAACACTCTCCTGAGAGTATGGGGAGAAGGCATGAGGTCGGCAAAGAGGGATGCAAGAGAAAGAATGTCCTTGGCAGCTTCTCAGAGTGATGATTATTGTCACTGAATGTAGTGACACAAATGTTTCACAACAGTGAGCATGCGGTTTAAAATATATTGTCTTATATGCCTACGCACACCATTTCACCTCACAGAATAGGCTCCAGATAAAGCAAAATATATTAAGGAGGAGATTATTTTCTAATTCATTCATTATAAAATGTCAAAATTGTACTGCCACGGGGGCAGAAAATACCCCCTCTTCAAATAGTCAGGAATGGGTGTGACAAAGACTAGCCTTTGGCCAGGTGGTACAAGAGAAGCACAGACAAGCACCAGGCAGAAGAACCCTGCCTAGCACTTTCTTAACTCTACAGTGCACCTGCTTTCCATTTCTTCTTCCATCTCCAGACAGAGGGCCTCCATTTGAACCCCTGCTCTTCCGCTTCCTAGCTGCAGGGTTTTGGGCACATTAATTAGACTCCATAATCCTTGGTCTTTTCCATCTTCAAAATGGTTATGTGAAGGTTAAATGAGATGAAGCAATAAAGTATTTAGGATGGTCGTTGTTTTACAGTAAACATTTCACAAATAAAACCTATTAATATGAAAAGAAAATTAATTTCTTTGCACATTATATAAATCTGTAATTCTGCACATATTGAGACTTTCTCATATTGAGGCAAATCTGGACTGCATGAAGAGTGATGTATGTTTTCCTTAGCCAGATTCTCATGCTGAAACTTGGGGAAAGGCCAATTTGCTTAATTTCCATCCAAGCCTGCAAGAGAATGATGGGACAAGGTGTGCGTTCTGGTGTTTTCTGGCAACTTTGGCTGGGACACCACTGCAAACTTCTGTCTGCAACATCCCATGATGACTGTGAAGGTCAAATAAGTCAATGGATCTGAGAGCTCTCTGAGAAGTATAAAGTACTCTGCTTACATCAGGAATTATCCTCACTACCATTCTGCACACAATTATATAAGAATGCCTGTTCTTATGGGCATTTAACCCTGATATATTTCATTCTCATGCCAAAAGAAGGCGTCTGGCAGATGGAGGACTTGTATTGGTTCTCATCTGATAACATCTCCTAAAAGATTCCATCCCTTCGTATTTGTTGAAAGTGTGTGCTTTGAATATTCTGCCTTCCTGTTCCAGGCTTTTCCTCTTTTCTCCCTCTGCTAGCTTTTGCATATATGCTTGGCACAAATCAGAATCCTCTTTCATCACAAAAGGCAGCACAGTGCAGTGGTGACAAGCCAGGCTCTGGGGTCAGCTGCCTGCATCTGAATGATGACCACTGCGCCATGTCAGACCAACCACATGAGCTCTCTGTGGGACTCCTCATCTGTGATCCAGTTGTCATGAGGAGTGAGCAACTTAACACACAAACGTGTGAAGTGCTTAGAATGCTTCCTGGAGCATAGGATGTGCTCATTAAATACTCCATACAGATGTGATTTATCAAGGCAGGGTAGCGTAATGGTTGCAACTGGAGGTTCTGGAGCTAGACTGCCTGGCTTTGAATCCTGACTCTGCCACTCACTAGATGCAGAAATCTGGGCAAGACATTTAACTTTTCTGTGCCTCACTTTCCTGATCTGTACAACAAGGGTATGATAAAGAGCATCTATCTCATAGGGTTGTGAGGAAAAAAAAATTCACCTGTGTATTTGTTCATTAATTCACTAATTCAACATGTAGTAGCTAGACAATCAAATTTGCTCTTCTTTTGCAACCCTGCCAACTTTTCCCATTCACTTTTCATTCCCAGATTGACAACAGCTTGCCTTTCACATCAGTATTTCCCGCCTTTAGCCCTGCCTACGTAACACTCAAACTCCCCACACCACCTTCCTATCTCTAGGAATTACAACAGTTCTCAAACTGCCTGGAATTAGGGTAACTGGCGTGGGGTCAGACATCTGCATTTTAACCCCCACAGCAGCTGACCCAAAGCAGATCTACAAACCAGGAATCCCTGACTTGCCAGGTCCGAGAGCCAGATAACTTAGGCAGCTTATTGAAGTTCTCTGAGACTCCTTATGCGTGAAATGAAGATAAAACCTGCCTCCTGAGAGACTGTTTTGAGATTTAAATGTGATTGCCCAACTCCTGACCTCCTTCAGGACTTTACTCAGACATCACTTTCTCAGTTAGGTGTCCTGGGTCACCCTATTTAAACCATGACCCTGGCCTCCCACCTGTACTCTCGATCCTCCTTCCCTGTTTATGTTTCTTCATAATATAAGAAAATGAATAAAAAAGATTTTTCATAGATCCCAGCAGGTCCCTATGTCATTTCTGTTTCTGCTGAGGTCTCCTTGCAATCTGCTTCTTTACACATCTTCCTACACTCTCCAGAAGTGCCTGTCTTTTCTGGGCCTCAAGGTCACCTTGCCTATCCATTTATCCACAGCAAACTCAGTTCATTCTGAGCAGTGTGATTGTTAGAGGAAACTAATGATATAACCTCCACGACACACAACCATGATAATGGGATGTATAAAAGCTATAAGAAAGGCTTAGACTGACACAGTGAAGGAAAAGCTAACATCTACAGAGGTTCTGAGTACAAGTGTCTGAAGTGTGCTTCATTTCCAAAGTTTCCTGGGCTCAAATATTCATGGACCCTGAGACATATTCTTTATCCATTGGTTGTGTACAGTGTGGGTCCTTGTAGAGCATAATTTAGCTGTTCTATCCTGGTAAGAGCCTCCTTGCTCCTGCTTCTGAATACTGGCTCTGACTCCCACCTCAAACAGCCAAATATGCTCTTCCTGTCTGTGGCGCCCAGCCCTTAGGAGATGACCAGCACAAACGACCTTCGACAGCATCCTCAGGAGGATGGTTTCAGACTGTGACTGAGCTTGGTGAGACTTCTGCCCAGGCCTCTGCTGCTCTGGGACTAGACATAACTCTGGGGGGAGGGAGAGGGCTTGGATTTGAGAGAAGATGGTTAAGTTTCTGATCTTCATTCAAATATCATACCAGCATGAAGGCCATTAAGCAATTCTTCCTCACATGCTACAGGACTGTGCTTTAGTTCTACTCATTTGATGACTTACTTATTGTCATTTGATGATAAATTCCTCTTTAAAATATATAACTTCGAATTGTAAGACACTGGAGCCAATGCAACCATGTAAAAATAAATCACTCCTGATCTTCCTGGGAACGTGAAGACGCGTTTGTACAGCAATCCCTAGGAACAGTCCCCTGTGGATGGTTTTCTGATCAGCTTAGAAAAGGATTGATTAGAAACAGCATATACATTGTAAAATTCCCTATTACAGTGCTTTCAAAATTCTTCAGAAAGAAAAAAGATGCTCACTCATTTAAAAAAAATTGTATGTTTCTAAAGGAGGACACTCGAAAACCAGAAAGAAGCATCACCTTCTTTAAAAAAAAATCAAATGGCACAGCAGAAGTTCATATAAAATGCCCAGCAATGCTTCTTTTCTATAGAACTCAGGCTGAGTGAAAGACATTCTTGGATTCTGATCTTTTGCTGGTTACCTAGGTTGCAAAGGATACCCAAAGAGACTCACACCAGGAATTCTTAGTTAGAATGCCAGTCAAGGAAAAGTTCATAATCCTTTCAGATTTTAAATCTTGTGTGTCTGTGAGGAGGAAAACCATTTAGTATTTTAGACAATTGGAAAAGGAGATTAGACCAGACTTTGTCTATAAAGTTGTGCTACCCTCGGTTACACTCATCAAAGGCAGAAGGAAATGGCTTTTAAGGCTATAGCACTATTCTCTTTTTGAAACTGTGGTTATATGGAGATTGCTGGTTGTTTAATTGGAATGGAAACTAAGAAAGAGAAGCACACCAACTGTATCTAGTGTATTAGTCTCATATTAATGACCAATGTCTGATTACCTACAATTGACCATATTTGAAATCCATTAAAATCTCTTAATTATTCTCATGTGCTCATAGTTATTGCTTTCTTTTAAGGAAACATGAAAAGCTTAATGATTAATATACCAATTTCAAAAGCTTTTCTTGTACAGATTGGACTAGACTCCTTGGTCTTTACAGAATGATCATTACTTAGTTAATGAACTCAGCACACTGTACTTTCCAGGTACCTGAAACTCCCAAGCATTGTGTGAGTTTTTGGCCAATTAATTATCAATTACAACATCATAAAACATTAGCACAAAAATAGGAATAATGAAATTTAATTATACATTATTCTTCTGAGTTGCCGCAAATACTATACAAGACTGATTCTGATTAATAATTCATTCAGCAATAAAGTATCAGGAAAGATAATTATGCAGTGCCACAATTCTCACACTGATTTCTATAATTACAGATTACAACAGTGTTAGCAATTTAAAAGGTTAGAGAGCTGTGGTAATTTGCTATGTCATCCTCAGCTACATTAATGTCTCTCTTTGAGCATCAAAGGTAATTGAAAATATAATAATGGACCAAATCAGATGGCTTGCCCATGCTCTCCTCACCTAAAACATCTCCAATCTGAGTACATTAGCAAAGTCCTCGATAATTAGCCTCTTACATTATTTAAGTAGCCTTACTACTCACATTTGGTTTACAGTTAATCAAAGGGAGACAATACGTAGGTATTCATGCCAAAATATGCAAACACAGAAACATAACCTATCCAAAAGATATGTGGATACAACCACATTTGGTATGTAACTTACATCTGGTGTAACTATGAATACACATCCTGTATAATTACCCCTCAGGTAATGAAACATCAAACCAAGGGACACACACAATGGAAGCTGAGTCTCTTGTCTTTGGCAGTACAGTTGAGTAAACAGCACATGAAGAGATACAACATTTATCCAATGACCCTCTCTAGGCTGTTTACATACTGTGACACTCCAAACTACTCTTGCCTTTGCCTGCTATTACACCCCGAGAATGAAAACGCACTCATCCGCTAGGAATACTTACTCTGCTCTGCTTCCTTCTTTGGGAAAAAAACCTGGCTAGAAATTGATGGCCTCTTCCCATAACTAGTATTTAAATGAGAATTTTCACCTGGGGATGAGCCCAAGTGAACTAAACATACAGTTCCACAAATATAAAAATCACTTTCTTCTCTGCTCTTTCTTCTTGGTATTTATAGAAGAGATTTGTAAGACATCTTGGCTTTACTCTCCTGAATGCCTTAAGTATCTGACTAACTTCATGTTCAACTAATATGGAGAAACAGATGGAAAATTCAGTGCAACTAAAATCTTGGGCATTATTTAAATGAGCTCCTTGTACAGTCGTTTGGGTGTCTTGCTGAGACTGGGAGTTCCTTCTCCTGGAGTCTGCCAGGGTCTGGATACAAGATTTCATTACAGCTGGCCCCCAAAAAGATGACAGAGGAAGACAGGGTGAAAAAGCAGTTTTATTCCAGTGGTAGAAGGGACTTGTACATCATCTCATTGAATCTGCTCATTTTAAAATTGTGGAAATTTAGCCTCAAAGATATTAAACAATTTACTCAAGATCACAGAACCACTTAGTAACAGATACAGAAGGAGAACTCAAGAGTGTCTGACTCTTGGGTTTCCACTATATTGTATTAAAGAAAATACAGGAGGAGGAGGGGCATGGTGAGCATACGGAGACAATTTTTGCTCCAAAATTAAGCCCATTTACCCATATTTCATTTCTCAAGGGGGTTATGTATAACGTTGGGGGTGGGCAGAGGAAGAGTCATTCTAAGAGAACACTACAGAACTGTAGTTCTTCATGTCTTTCTTCAAGTGCAAATAAAATGTGTTTCCTTTGAGTCATGAGCACAATTATAAAGTAAGGAATTGCTTTTAATGGTGCCTGACTAGCTTTCTTCCCAGGCTCCATACAGGTAGCTGGCACAAGACCATACTGTATGATGCCACACTAAATATAAATTTCCTTTACCCTTTTCGACTACTTCTTTTCACTCCCAATAGGGCAGTAAAATGGGTTCCCTGTATATTCCTGCAAATCTCTCGTTGGATTCAGTAAGAGACCTGTAGCAGGTGACATTGTTCCCTGTGTTAAGCAGTGGACATTCAAGCTGTGACGGGGGACAAAACTGGCAAGTGGACTTCGGTTCCACGGTTGTAAGGTTCTGTATGGTTTTGTATCTTGAACTTTTTCTAACATTATGGAAAATTTCAAACTTAGAGAAGTTTAAAGAATTTTACAGTGAATACCTATATACTCACCCTTTTGATTTTACAATTAACATTTTATTATGCTTATTTCATTACACATCTGTCCATCTATACCCATTGCTCTTATCCATCCACCAATCCATCTTATTTTTTCAGTGCATATCAAAATAAATTGCAGAAATCAGCACATTTTCCCTTTAGGAGGCATATCATTTGCTAAAGTTTAAGATTTGTTTATAGTTTTTTTTTCTCAAGGTAAAATTTACAAACGAAATGTACATATCTTAAGTCCATAGTCACTGAGTTTTGACAAACATAAATATCTATGTAATCCATGTAATCCAATCTATGTAATCCAAACCTTATCAAGACACAGAAAGATTCCCTATGTCCTGTCCCAGTCAATCCCCTCTGCCAAAGGCAACCACTGCTTCAACGTTTGTCTAACAGAGATTAATTTTGCCTGCCCTAAATTGGTTCAATTTCAAAACTGTTAAAGTAGCTAAGTGTTGTTCTGTTTTTCTTCTTTCAATCAATATACACTCACCGAGCACCTAGAGTGAACCATACATACTGGAAACCAGTGACAAAAATAATTATTTCATTAAATTAGAAAAATAACTTCAATGGTGGTGAGAACCATGGGACTAATTATACCTCAAGGGCAATTTGGATGCATGACCAAAAAGGAAGCCACATACCACACCCTGTGCCTGTTACTCATTTGGAAACCTGCTGACTCTTCAATAGAAAAATAAAACCCATACCCGTGCCTCGTGAAAAATGGGGCTCTGCAGGACCCTTGGAGTAAATGTGAAAAACGAGGAGGCTTTTTAAAAAAGCCCATCTTGAGACCAACATTATTGCTTTATGATGAAGATGAACTGTCACAATGTACCAAGCCTATGACCTATAAACGAACAGCCCCTAGTTTAACAGAATTATAAAATCATGAAGGAGCCTACCAAAGGAGTCGAAAAACTCCTCATTTATTTTCTTTTAACTTAACTACAGAAGTCACTGGATTAGGCCCTCATTTTTCCAGCAGCTGAATTATTGCCAAGGAGATGACACCCTTGGAGGAAACGGCATCGGGTTCTCTCTCTGCAAGAGCTCAATAGTGGCACACTTCACACCTCCGTCCCTAAAACTGGATTAAAACATTCTTCTACAGCAGCTCCAGTACTCTTTTAAAAGCGCTTCATTAACCCTTGTTATGGATTGAATTGTGTCCCCCCCTTGCTCCAAAAGAAATGTTGAAGTTCTAATCTCTAGTACCTCAGAATGCGACCTTATGTGGAAATAGGGTTGTTGCAGGTGTGGGGCAGATGTGGGCCCCTTATCCAATATGACCTTGTAAAATGAACTGCACATGGAGACAGAGATAAGGGGGAACACCAAATGCAGACAGAGGCTGAGATTAGAGTGATGCAGCCACAAGCCAAGGAATGCCAAGGATGAATAGCCATCACCAGAAGCTAAGAAGGGGCAAGGAAGGATTCTTCCCTACAGGTTTCAGAGGGAGTCTGGCCTTGCCAACACCCTGATTTTGGACTTCCAGCCTCCAGCACTGTGAGACAATAAATTCCTGCTGCTGGAAGCCAGACAGGCTATGGTACTGTGTTAGGGCAGCCCTAGGAAACTAATACAACCCTAAAGAAGATTTTTTTTCTTTTTGATAATTTTTAAAAACTGAAGTATAACTTACATGCAGAAAAGTATACCAATCATAAGGTGCAGGATTGATGATTTTTTTGAAGTGAACGCACTCATGTAACTACCACCCAGATCAAGAATTTTATCAGCACCCCAGAATTCTCTTTCATGCTCCGTCCCAGTCATTATCCCCACCAAGATAAGTGCTATTCTGACTTCCTTCACCATAGATTAGTTTTGTCTCTTTTTGAAGTTTAAATAAATGAGCTAATATAACACATGCTTCTTTGTGTGTCTGGATGCTTTTGTGCTACATTATGCTTGTAAAATTCATTCATATTGTTGTGTCTAACAGTGGTTTCTTCTAAAGATGACTTAAAAATATCATTAAGATTTTTTTTTTGTTTGCTTTGGTTGGTTCAAATTTCAAAAGGTATAAAATGGAACACAGTGAAAGTGTCCAAAAATATCCCCACTCCAGCTTTCCAGCCACACGGTTCCATTTTCTAGAGGCAACAAATGTTTCTTGTGTATCCTTCTAGAGGGATTTTATGCCTATTTAAGCAAAGATATATGTAAGCAAAGATTTATCCCACTATTATGTACCTTGCTCTTTGACTTAAAAAGATACCTTAGATATCATTTCACACAATATATAGAAGCTTCCTCATCCTTGTTTTATGGTTTCATAGTATTCAACTATAAGAACGTAGTATAATTTATACAACCAATTCTCTATTGAAAGCTATTTGGGTTGTTGTCAATCTTGTGTTATCATAAACAAGGTTGCAATGTGTAACCTTTAAATTCTGTACATGTGAAGTGTATCTGTATATTTTCCCCAAAGTGGAATTTCTCGATTAAAGGATATAAGCTTTTTAATTTTGATACTGCCAAATTGTCCTCCATTGAGATTGTACCAATTTATGCTCCTGCCAACAATGTACAAGAGTGTCTCTTTATCTAGTCTTGCTAAAAGACTGTTTTATCAAACTTTACTAAAAAAAAATCCCTGCCTATTTGTTAAGAAAAATATAGCATCTCATTAGTTTTAATTTACATTTATTTTTTATAAATGAAACTAGATATATTTCATATATTTATAAGCACCTATTTATATTTCCTTTTCTGTAAATTGTGTTAATAACCTTACTATTTTTTTTTTCTATTGCATTACTGGTCTTTTTCTTAGTGTCTTGTAGCAGCTCTTTACATATTAGGGAAATCAGCTCCTTCTCTAGATGAGTTGCAAAAATATTTTTCCTACTTTGTCACTTGTTTTTTGCCTTTGTTTATGATAGCATTTGCTCCTCAGAAATTTCTGATTTGTATGTGACTGAATTTATTTCATGGCTTTCCCTTTATGCTTTCTGGATTTTGTGCCATATTTTAAAAGGCCTTCCCCCTTGCAGATATAAAAAATTTTCCCCTGGATTTGTTGAGAACTTTGAAGGTTAATTTTTTTTTCAAGTAAGTTTTTGAGCCATTTAAAATTTATCTTGGTGTTAATATAAACTTTAGAATTTATCTTGGTATAAATATGAACTATCAAATTTTATTTTTCCCAGACAGCTATCTAGTTGTGCCAGCATCATTTATTGAACAACCCAGTTTTATCATACTGATCTGAGATGCCTCGTTAGAGTAAACTAAAACTTCAAATGTATTTGAGATTATTCTGGACTCTTATACTATGCCATTGATTTGTCTATCTTTTAATGCCCTAATTCAAATATATAAATATATTTGTAATACATTTTAATATCTAAAAAGCAGTTTTCTCTCATTGTTTTCTTTTTTTATTCTTGATTATTCTTGATGAAATTTTTTTTTTTTTACATGAACTTTAGCATCAGCTTGCTTGGTTACAAAATATTCTGTTGGTATTTTTATTGGGATCATGTTAAATTTGTGATGTTGAGATTTTCTATACAAGAACATGGGTTGCCTTTCCATTCATTCACATCTTTGTTTTCCCTCTGTATCTCAGGAGAATGTTTTGTTCATTTATAGGAATAAAGATTTAACAGATTTCTTGTTAAGTTCGATTCCTATATTTATGCATATAAAGTATTTATTTATAAATGTGCATGTATTTAGATTTGGATTTTTCTTTTTGCTATTGTAAATAGGATCGTTTTTTCCATTATGTCTTCTAACCAGCTGTTGATCACATATACGAATGTTTATTTTACATAATCAATTGGCACTTAATGAGTTCTGTTAATGTTTTCAACAATTTTCCAGTTGATTCATAGAAACAAGCATATAAGCTGAGTACACGATTATATCATTTGCAAATAACGAACATTAATTTAACCTCTTACTTTTGACTTTTATGCTTCCAATTTCTTTCTTTTATACTACATTGGCTAGTACATTCAGGACAATTTTTAGAGAGTTATAACAACGGATACCCTTGTCTTCATTGTTTCTTATATAACGTGGCTTCTAGTGTTTCCCTGTCAAGCATAACATTCAATTTTGGGTGAGATACATATATTTTATTATCTTGAGGAAGTATCTATCACTTCTGATTTTATAAAGTGGTTTTTAATGAAGAATTGATGTTAAATTACATTAATACATTTGTAGCATCTATAAAGATGATCGAATGAATTTTCTATACAGATCTATTAATATAGTGAATTATATTAATAGACTTTCCAATACTGTATCATCCTTGCACCCCTGGAATAAACATCATTTGGTTATGGTACCTTGTTCTTTCAGAATTCTGCTAGGCTCTGTTTGTTAGTATTTTATTTAGAAATTTACATTAGTGTTCTTCTATGGTGGTTGGTCTGATGGAATTTTCCTTCTCTTTAGAAGTCAGCGTGGCTAAATTACATCTTATTAGACAATTGTGGGTTTTCAAATTTATTTGTAAAAAGTTGAATAGAATAGACTTTATGATTCCTTTTTAATATATCTTCTTTCATTATTTCCCCTGATTTATTAACTGAGTCATCTCAAGTTTCCTCTATTTAATTGATGTTTTCAAGTAATATGTTTTTCATATTTATTAATTCCTTAATTTTTCTGTTTTTGAATTCATGCTTTTCTGCTTTATTTTTATTATTTGTTTCCTGCTCTTGTTTTAGGTTTGTTTTATTGTTCTTTTTCTAACTTTTTGAGTTAGATGCTTAATTTATTTATTTCTATTTTTCTTATTTGCCAAAATAAGTATTTTAGGCCATGACTCCCCCTTTCTGACCACTGCTTTGGCTGTATCTCTTAGATTCTGATAAAAAAGACACCTACTAAAAAAAAAAAAAGACACTTACTTAGATCTCATTGGTTTTACATAATAGATGTTTACATAGCCATTGCATATAAATAAAGTATAGGAAAGTGATCATTTAAAGAGGTGGTAGGGAAGATCACTAAAGTAACCCAGCAGTAAGTTTGTTGTAAAGTGAAGAATAATCCTTTTGCTGACACATGGCATATTGACCATGTGTGCCAGGCACAGGGCTGGGTACTGTGAGAATGAAGATAAACATCAAGTGGTCTCTGTCCTTCCATTGTTAAGGGGACAACCCCATATATGAGCACATAATCATGTACCACAATACCACAGAGGCATAAGGACAAGTCATGCAAATATAAAGAAGATACATATTTTGACATGAAAATAATCTCCTTCCTTCTATACAAAACACACTTATGCATAAATCATCTTTAATAGGCATCCATTTAGTTGATATTGACCTAAGTTGCTCTTCCAGTGTTAACTTAAAAGCAGTTCACAACGACAATACTAGTTTTTGTGTGGAATATAGGTCATAGTGGGGTCAGATGAGAAGCAGAATGTTGGGATGCCCTTGTAATAGTCTAGGTGAGCGATGATGATGGCTTGGACCAGGGAAGAAGCATAAGAGTGGTGACTAGAGGCCGGATGTGGCATGAATTTCAAAGGTATAGCTGATGGGACTTGCTAATGGACTGGATGTGGGGTGTAGGATAATACAAAGAATTAAGGATAACTGAGAATTTGAGCTTGAGCAGTTATTAATACGTGAACGAGGTGTCATGCACTGAAAGGGAAAACTCCAGAGGAGGATCATGTTTGGGGGCTAGGATTGAAATAAACTGTTGCGTCCTGGCAGCTCATCTATCCAAACTGTGGTTTGACTGTATCCCCAAAAGTTCACGTGTTGGAAAATTAGTTCTCAATGTAGCAGTGTCGACAGGTGGAACCTTTGGGAAGTGATTGGGTCATGAGGGTTCTGCCCTCGTGAATGGATTAATCCATTCATAGATTTCTGGGTTGTTGAGGAGTGGGTTAGTTATCATGAGAGTGGGTCTGTCATAAAAGCCATTTTGGTAGTCTCTTGTGGGCTCCCTTGCCATGTGATACCCTGCACCATTCTGCGGAGAGTCCCCACCAGCGTGGAGGCCCTCGTCAGATGCAGCCCCTGAACCTTGGACTTCCCAGCCTCCAGAACTGTAAGAAATAAATTTTTTTCTTTATAATTACCCAGTTTCAGTATTCAGTTACTGAATACAGAACTAAGATACTTATCTCGTACAATTCTTTCGTAAGTTGGTTATATTCAAGTTTCATTGATCTTTGTCCTATCACAGCTCCACGCTGTTGTATGTGCTGTTTCCACACCTGAAGTACCCTGTCTACTCTTCTCTGTCTGGCAAACACTTGCTCATCCTTCAAGAATAATCTCAAATGTCAGCTCCTCTGGTTACCTTTTTGACTCCTGCAGGCACAATTGGGAGATTCATGCTGGAGCTTCCCCAGCCCCCCAGCCATATCAGTATCACAGAATTGCTTATGTGTCTGTCTCTGCCACCCAGCGCAAGTTCCCCAAGGGCAGAAATCATGCTTTTTTTTCTTTTTCTTTTTCCTGTAGCATAATGTCTGGAACAAAGATGGCTACTCAATAAGTGTTTTCCTTCACTTAGTCAATATTCACTGAATATTTACCGCATAATTGTACATGATGTCACTCTCCTAGGTACCTGAAGATACAGCAATGAACAAAGCAAAGTTGTGTCTGTCAAGGAGCTTGCATTCTATTGGGAAAGAAGGCAACACACAAACAAATAGATCTATAATAACATGCTGTAGAGAAAAAAATAAGGCAGGGCAAGAGAAATGAAGGATGCAGGTGGTGAGGTCCTATTTTAGACATTGTGGTCATGGAAGGTCTCATTTAAGCAGATTCTAAATGAAGTGAGGGAATAAATCATGCAGATATCTGGGAGAAGAGCCTTCCTGGCAGAATAAACAGCTGGTTCAATGGTCCTATAGCAGGAGGGGACTTGGTACTCTGATGACCCAAAGGCCAGAGTGCCTAGAGGGTGGTGGCCAGAGAAGGCTGCAGAGGAAGTCAGGACAGTGAAGGGCTTCCAGTTCAGGGTGGGAGTTTGGGTTTTATTGTAAGTGCTGTGGGAAGCCACAACAGGCAAGCGATAGGATCTCATTTACATTTTTTAAAGATTTCTTTGGCTTTTATGTGGAAAATGGGTTGCTGTGGGATCAGACTGGAAACAGGGAGGCATGTTGGGAGGCTTTGTGGCAGACTTGGTGAGTGATGATGATGGATTCAACTAGGGAGGGGGCAGAAGAGTGGTGACCAAGGGCTGGATTTGACATACATTTGAAGGGAGAGCTGATGGGATTTGCTAATTAGATTGGGTGTGGGTGAGAGAATGGAAATAGTTAAGGATGGCTCCAAGGATTTCAGCGTAAGTGACTAGATGAATGGGGGTGCCATTTCCCAAAATGGAAAACCCCAGGGGAGGATCAGGTGTGGCAGCGAGGGGCAAGCAGTGTTGGTTTTGGATGTGCTAAGTTGGAGGAGCCTGTTAGACAGCCCTATGGAGGTATGATATAAGCAACTGAACACAGCCTAAGATTCAGGGCAAGACTGATTCTTGAGATATAAATTTGGGAGTCATTAGTGCAGAGATGGTATTTGAAAGCCACGAGACTGGATGAGATCACCAGGGAGTAAGATCATGTGGGCTGAATGAATGAATAAGCAAGTTTATGTGCAGAAGGAAGATGTTATCAGGTTGATAGAATCTGACTCTACAGAGAGAGACTGGACAAAGAGATAATAAATATAGGGATGAGAGGGCACAGAATTAATTTTTCTTCCGGTCTAGATGGCCGATTCAGAGTTTTTCCTTGGAATCTCATAAGAGCCTGTACTGCAAATTATATGGGGACAAAATGGGCTGCAGGACTCTCTGGAGCAGTTTCTGTTGCTTGGCATGTGCACAAGGTGTGCCAACCTACTTCGGGCGGCTTGGTAACTAAGCACTTCTCTGGGTGAACACCTTATCATAGCATGTGGTGCAGGCAGAAACCCATGAGAGTGAGTCTTTCTGGAAAGAAATGAGACTAACAGATGTATACAATGTGTTTCAGATTAAGAAAATGGGGAAAGATCACAAATCCAACATCTGCATGTGCAACATGTCATCTCGATTGAAGAAACAGGCAGGCAACCTTCCACAACTAAGATAAAATAATCTTTGCCATAAGTCTGAGACAAGTTTCATAGAATTTGAGATAGTTAAGCTGTATTTCTCAGAAGTCAAAAGCAGGTCAGTGGGTCCACCAAATTCTTTTGGTTACTTCAAATATCATATTACCAATACCGACAGCTTCTCAGGCCCACAGGACTATAATCACATTAAAAAACACTAAAAGGATGGTGATGTAAGATGTATCCCACTGTGAAAAATTTCTTTTGCATACTTTATTAAGATTAATATTTCTTTCCAAGTACACAGAGTTTTGTCTGTCTCTTATTATTTTGCCTTTTAATCACAAGGCATTAAAAGTTGGTACATTTTTAAAGCCTCCAGTTTCTGTGGACGTTTTTGATCTCCATTCTCCTTCATAGTGTTCCAGGTTTTTCTCCTCTAAAAATCACCAGTATTTTGCTCCTATCTGTTCCCCTGCTCCATTGTGATCATAGAACATTCCTCCATATCTCTGTGTAATCCTCAAAACAGGAAATAAAGACTCCAAAATGAAGTCTTAATATCTTGTGCCTTCCTAAGTGTCCCATCCATGTCTTGGAGAGTGAAAGCTCCATTCTGGAATGACCACTGCCTGCCAATGATGGCTCTGGGTACCTTGATATGGACAAACTAAAACACACTCAAAGGAGAGTAAAGTTGTGAGGAACTTTGGAAAGATAGAAAGATTCAGTCATTTATGCATCTAGGAAATGCTTAGTGAGTGTCTACTACATGCCAGCCACTTTGCTAGGTGCTAGGGCACAAACACAGACAAGCTTCTGGAGCTCATAATATAATAGTTGAGCAGGCAAATGCCACCAAGCACAGATGGGACTCTTCCCAACAACAGCAATGCCTGAACTGAGTTTTCGAGGACAGAATAGAAATTACCCAAGAGAAGGCGCAGAGGAAGAATCAATTAATATTTCTGGATCCCTAACTATATTCTCCCTCCTAAGCTTGGTACTAGGTATACAAAGATGAATATGGTATACCTCCTCCCAATAAGAAGACATAGTAGCTATTTCCAAATTTCTAAGGAGCTAGGTAAAAGAAGCATTAGCCTTTTCCGGGTGGCACTACAAGTGGTCAACAGAGAAGGTACGATGGCAAGAGGCTACTGGAGAGTCCATTCAATAGGCTCTTTCAGATGTTTTCTCCACTGACCTACAGAGATGCTTTTATAAAAAAGTTCAACTTTACAAGCATTCACAAATGCACTGATTGGAAGTATCAGAATCTTTCCAGTTATGCCTACAGTTTAGCATAGGTATGATTATTAATAGAAGTCAAGAGAATTTGAGTATCAGGTAACTAAGTCTTTTATTATTAATGTTATAACCCTGACCATCAGCAACTCCAGGCAGAGATGGCCTGTGCCTTCAGCTACACCCTCCCAGGCTAGGGCAACCCCCACATTTTTATGGCTTGGTGTTTCCCTTTAAGAAGCCAGAGCTTCCTTAAACTCTGGCAGGGATCTCAACAGATATTAAAGACAATTATACATTAATAATAACTACAGTGGATCAAACAAAGTCCTAAGTAGATACTGTGGAGAGAAGAAACTTCTATGATACTCACTAGAGTAGTGACTCTCCATGGTGGGTAAGGTCTGGGAGTGGAGGGAGAGGAGGACACAGGTAGCCTGAAAAGGTTATCTGGTAAGTTTACATCACAAACTCCAGACATTGTCTTGCTGGTGGGGACGTGCACAAGAACAGTGAGAAAGGCCTTCTACGCAACATGGGTTAAAACAAGGTCAAGAAGATAATGTATTACAATATGCCTTTGCACACTGCAAATGTTTCACTTTAATGGGTGATTATGTGACTGATTTTTACATTATAATTACAAGAATAAAATGAAGGATGAAGCTAAACCACATTCTGAAGCCCAAGCAAGTCATTAGCAGGAGGCCAAGCCCGGCCTGGATCAACTAGCCACATTGTTTCTACAAACCATTATCCTCTGGGTGTTTTAAGGAAGTTATTGGGGACAGGTGAGTGTGAGGGGCTGGTGGTGTAGCCGTTCTGTGCTATACAGGCAGGCTGCTTCCCACTGCTGCTGAGAATCCAATGTCAGCTGGAGCTACGCTAGCACATCCACAGTCCAGCCTGGAAAGACTGGGCGGGCAGATGCTTTTCCAGAGATGCCCCCCTTTTCTCCCCCATTCTCCCGATGGCAGCACTCTACTGCTGACAGAACCCCATACTTTGTGTCCCATTTTCCAAAATCACTTCTTCCTCTCCTCTACTCACACAGTTTCCTTGGTGAAGCTGAGTACCTTTGGGTGTTCAGAGTTCAGTTTTCAGAAAGTTGTACCTGACTTATGACAACCTCTTCTGATGTAACTACGAGTATTTAGTAATATATTCTGAGGGTGAATTTAGTTAGTAGATAATTGTGGAAAAGAAAGGCCTAGTCGGTGTCTGCTGTAGAGTCACACCACTAACCCCTGCAGGTAAGCTGGGCCTGAGTTCTCTCTAGCACACCTGAAAAACAGAACTTGAGTTGGCACTCCACTTTATTTTCTGAAGTTATGGATTTCAGGGCTAGCAAATACAATCCTAGAGAATTGATTTTCAAAGGTCCTGTATCATTTGGTATTTAATGGGTTAGTCTAGGAACTCTTGTACAAGTCTCTTGGTAAATCTCTCCCTGGTATGAAAGATTTCAAATAAAACCTAAAGCAAACAGAGCACCTGTCCTACATGACAAGACGCCTGACTTGTATTCCATGTTTTATTGCCAACTTCTCTGTGACCCTAGAAATTCAGCTGTAGCCTCTCTGTGGCACAGTCTACAAGCAAGGATAAAATAGTTGAGATTAGGCTAGAGCCTGAGTCTTCATGCTGACATGGTATGTTATCATACGTTATTGTTATCATACTTGTTCCAGCCAGGAACCAGGGCAAAGGAGAGGGCTTTGGTGTGAATGCAACATGAGAACTTCATGCTCATTTGCCGTTTTGCAGTTCCTAGGAAAGATCTGAAGACGTTCTGGGCAAAAGACTGAAGAAATATAATGGCTTCTTGGGAATTGAAGGTTGAGGTAAACATTTCTAAAATGTGCAAAAAAGTTAATTTTGAAAATCTGCTGCTCATTTGTTATAACTTCAGAGTTTCAATTTTAATTATTTTAAAAATTCCCTCTAACAAGCACACTTTCTGAATGACTATTTCCTCATCATTTGGCAGCCAACTCTTGAAACTCTGGCACTCTGAGCAATAATTATGAGTATGTCTTAATGTGCATCCATTGAGTTACTGTTCCGCCTGGGAGGAAGATGAAGGATGTGAGTTCAGTTTTTGGCTCTAACACTCACTAGCTCTTTATGTTTATAATAGTTCTTATTGACCTTCAGATGCTTTTTTCGGTAAAAAGGGGTAAATAACACTCAACTTTTAGGGTTTCTAGAGGGGACTGAGCAAATACATGTAAAATGCGGAACTCAAAAGTTCCTTTTGTTGTTATCCAAAGAATCTAAAGTGGGCAAAAAATAGCTATTACAGCCATGAGGCCATCTGGATGAGAAATGGTGAGAAACTCAACTCCTTACATACCATCTCAACCTGATTCAATCATTCCATAAACAGGTATTGAGTGCTTAGGTGCCAAGTCATTATTTTAGGATTTGGAGACCCAGGTATTATATTGAAAGGATAGACAAGGTCCCTTCATTCTCAAGTCTTATATTCTAGTTGGGGTACACAGACAACAAACACATTAAGCAAACCACAAACTATGAAGTAGTGATGAGTACTATCATAAAAACACAATAGGGTGCTATAGGAGTCACTGTGGCGCTCTGGATAATAGACCTCTCCGAGGTCATAACATTTAAATTGAGATCTGAATGACGTGAAGGAGACAGCCATAGGAAGGTCTATGGCAATGATCTCAGTGTGGTCTGTGGAACCCCTGGGGATCCTGAGACCCCTTCAGAATGTCAATGAAGTCAATACTATTTTCATAATAATATTAAGATGCTGTGTCTTTTTCACAGTGTTGATGTGTGTCCTGCTGGTGCAAATGTGATGATGGGTAAAACTCTTGGCATCTCGGCATGAAACAAAGCAGTGGCATCAAGCTATGCTAGTTCTTCACCACCACACGCTCACAGTAGAACAAAATGCTGGATTCACTTAAAATGTACTGGATCAAATAGTAAAAATTATTTGTATTAAATCTCAACACTTGAGTACACAACATTAAACATTTTGACAAAAGAGACATCCACATAAAATACTTTCGCTGCATACTAAAGTATGATTGGTGTCTCGATGAAAGCATTTGTGGGATTGTTTGAGTTGCAAGTTGAACAAGCTACATTTTCCTAGAACACTGTTTTTTCCTTGAAAGAATGACTGACAAACTATGGTTATTCAGACTTGGTATTTGGCAGATAGTTTCTTGAAATTGAACAAGGTGAGTGAGCTATCACTTCAGGGAAAACAACTGACAGTATTTGTTGCCAATGATAAAATTCAAGCTTTCAAATAAAAATCAGATTTTTGGAAGATGTGTATTTCTTACTGTGAGCTTGACAGCTTCCCAAAATTTGAAAGACTTTTCTCATGAGACTAGTGGTAATATTAACATGAGATTTTTTTTTGGACATTATAAAATGGTGTTGCCATTTTGAAGATCTATATAACTTGGTAAATTAACATTTTTCAAATAACCAACTGTGGTCTTACAAAATTATACCTGGATAAAAGACCTATTCAATGCGTAAGAAAGATTGATGAATTTTAATATAATGGAGTATGAAAAGTTCATTCATATGGTTTGAGAGTCTATATTGGAACTAATCTTTAAGAAGTTAATACTTGTCAAATTTTGATGGAATATCAAAGAAGAATATCCACAATTATTTTAAAAAGCTATTAAAATACTCCTTCCTACTCCAAATACGTATCTGTGTGAGGCTGAATTTTTTCATATAATGAAACCAAAACCACATATCACAACAGATTAAATACTAAAACAGATATTAGAATCTAAATGTCTTTTATTATGCCAGATATTAAAGAGATTTGGAAAAATATAAAACAATGTTATTCTTCTAATTTTTTTGTTTTGAAAAATACAGTTTTTTCACAAAGATAATGTTATTCATGTTAACATGTAGTGAGTTTATTATTGTTATTTTAAAATTAATTAATAAATACTTTAAGTTTCAGTTTTAATTTCCATAGGGTAAATATAAATATATAAAACCCCAAATAAACAAAAGCTCTTTGGGGTTGTCAGTAATTTTTAAGAGTATAAAGGAGTCCTGAGATCAAAATTTTGAGAACTATTGGTTTGAGGTAGATTATATAAGGTTTGTTAGATTTATTCTTAGGTACTTCAATTTTTTTGTTATCATCAATAATTTTTAAAAAGTTACTTTTCTGTGCCACCGATGTATAAAAAGGCAATTAATTTTTATTGATATATATATTGTATATTGATCTTATATCCAGCCACTTTTGCTAACTTTCTCATTAGATTTATTCTTTTACATCAGTCTTACCATTAGTCCAGGAGTCAGCAAATTAGGGTCCAAAGACCAAATATGGCCCACCACCAGTTTTTTTAAATAAAATTTTACTGGAACACAGCCATACCTACTCATTTACATATTATCTATAGCTGCTTTTGAACTACAGTGGCAGAATTGGACAGCAGTGACAGGGACTATACAGCCCAGAAAGCCAAATATATTACTATCTGCCTTTTCACAAAAACGTTTACCAAACCCTGTATTATCAATCCCATTCACAGAACCATCTTTTGGCTCTGTTTATACCCTATATGGTATTTTTATTTTCAATTTATTAATTTCATTCTCATCTTTATCCTCCCCTTCTCCACATTTTGTCTTTTTTTAACCTGCTCAAAGTTAGCTTATTAATTTTCACTTTTTTCTTTTCTGGTAAAAGCACTTGAGACTATAAGTTTTCCTCTAAGTACAACTTTCACTGTATCCCACAAGTTTTGATATGTAATATTTTCATTATCATTCAACTCTTAAGTATTTAAAAATTTCCATTATGGTATCTTTGATCAATGAGGTATTTAGAAATGTTTCAAAATTTCCACATATAAGGGGAATTTTGGGGGGTTTATCTTTTAGTTACTGAATTTTAATTTAATTTTATTATGATCAGAGAATACGGTCAATATTATAGTGATATTTGGACATCTGCTGGGAATTGTTTTGTGGCTTAGTATTAGGGCAATTTTTATAACTCTTCCATGTAAAAAATACATATATTATAGTTGTTTGGTGGGGGGTTACTTATGTCCATGAATGAAGCTATTTAGTTGTCCTGCTTAAATTTTATATACTTTTACTGATTATTTATTGTCTGCTTGACCAAGCAATAACTTGAAGAAACATGATAGTGTTATCAAATTTTGTTTTACATATTTTAATGCTTTTCTATCTTGATTAATGCTTTTTGCCTTACAGTCTATTTTGACTGATATCAACATAGCTACCCTGGCTTCCTTTTGATTAGTATTTGCTGAAATATAGTTTTCTATCCCTTTATTTTGGAACTTTCTTTGTCTTTCTGTGTTAGATGTGTCCTTTCTCTAAGTGCTGTATATCTGAATTGGTATTATTATTTAAAAAAAATCTTGCTATATCTTTCAGCCAGAAAATTTGGGCCATTTACATGTATTGTGGTTGCTAATACATTTGTATTTGTTTGTATAATCTTACTTTTACTTTCTATTTGTCCTATTTTTTTATACTTTTTTTTTTCCTTTCTTGACTTAAAAAATTAGGCTTGGAAGTTATATACTATTTCTAGTCTATTCTTTTATTAGTTACCCTTGAAATCTAAAATTAGTATATTAACCCTTTCCGAACAACAAAAGGACCTTAGAACGCAAACTCTGATTATCTCCTTCCTCACATATATGGAGTTTTAACCCAGTATTTTAGTCTATCTTTTAAACATTTCTATATTAGACATTATTTTAAACCAACAATATTTGTTTAGATTTGCCTACATGTTTATCAATTTCTTTGCTTACCACTTCTTCCTGTTTTTCAGACCTTTCTTTTGCTATATCCCTTTCCTTCTTTCTGAAGTATTAAATATATTCTTTGTAGTTCCTTCAGTGTAAGTCTGCTAGTGGTAAACTCCCTTAGGTTTTGGTTTTCTGAAAACAATACTTCACTCATTTTTGAAGGTTATTTTTGCTAAGTATGTAATTTTTGGTTGAAAATTATTTTCTCTCAGAACTTTGAAAATATTTCACTGTCTCCTGGCTTTAATTGTTGCTATGGAGAAGTTTGGTGTCAGCCTAATTATTGTTCCTTTGTGGATATGACCTGTGTTTTCCTTATCATTCCTTTTAAGAGAACTTTGTCTTTAGTGATCTGTAGTATAAAAGGCTGTGAATGCCTTTTTCTGGTCTGCTTAGTATACCTTGTTTACTATATCTGTGGATCAATATTTATCACGTTATTTGGAAAATCCACAGATATAATCTGTTTAAATATCATCTCACCTCCATTATGCATATTTTTGTTCCCTTTGAGACTCTGAATAGGTTTATGTTAGGCTTTCTTATTTTGCCCTCCATACCTACTAACCTCTTTTCCTTATAATTTCATCTGTCTGTATTCCACTGTATGAAATTACTTTAGTTCTACTTTCTAGCTAATTCATCCATTACAAATAAACTTATCCACAGATGTGATAACAAGTGAAGGTACAGAGAGAAAACCTAAGGCCAGGATTGAGCCTCAGGACACCCCAACTCAGGAACTGAGCAGGGGAGAAGACAGCAGTGGTGCCTGGGAAGGAAAAAAATCCAGGAGAGATGCTGTCATGAGGACCCAGGGAAGTTTCAGGAAGAAGGAAGTGATTGACTGTATTGGATGCTGTTGAGAAGCCGAGGAAGGTGAGGCAATGAGGTGGTCACTGGTAGCTTTGATAAGCAGTGGGGTCAGAAACTTTAATAGAGTGTGTTGAGGAGAGTAGGAGATGAGGGAGAAGAGATAATACCTAAAGCCATGTTCAAAATACCTTGTGTGCAGGGGACCAATAAAGTGGGGTGAAAGCTAGAGGAGGGTATGGCACAAGAAAGCTTAATATTTCACTGGGAAATATTAAAGATTTTATATACCAATGGGAAAGATTCAATACAAAGGGAGAAAGTGATCATGCAGGAGAGAAAGGACATATTTTAAGGGGCAACATTCTTGAAAAGGCCAAGCGCCTGAAAGTTTTTATGAGGTGACATGGAACATTGTGTGTGGCAAGAGCCATCCATATGACCTATATAGGACAGAAGGGCTAGGACATTTATATTATCAAATAAGAACTTGGGGACTGCGTAATCTTAATTGGCCAAGTTCTCATGAGGTCTACTACACCCTAGCTTCGAATTTGCCCATGCCATGGCAGCCAGAGGTAAGAGGTATAGAATATAGCTCCAGAAGTTATGAAAGTAGGTGATTAACTCAAGATAGTGCTAAAGGGGACTGACAAGACTTTCTAGTTTGGTCTTCGATCCACTTTAGACAGTTGAATTGTAAAGGTCTTAGAATAAACACCTCACTATCCCACTTCTAGAACTCTGTCACCATGCAATAGCAGATAGCAGCCAATTTTCCCTTGTTTTGGGCTTAGCAGTCACAGGAAACAGCTGAACTGTTATTTTCTTCACCTAAAGACCCTTATGTATTTGAAATCAGAGATTTGCTTTTTCTTCTCCAAGCTAAACAACCTCTTTCTCTTGATTTTCCTTCATAGATCTTATTTTGTATCATTTGGCTAGTCTTTGTGACTCTTTTCCCTCTCTCCAACTTTTTTTTTTTTATAAAGCGCAGTGACCAGCAATTGACAAGCTACTTGAATAAAGTCTGAGTAATCCTGAGAACAGTGGGGGCATTTCAACACGTCTCCCTCAGATGAAAGGCCGAACTGACTCTGCCAAGGCTTGAACACATTCCAGTTCCTGCTGATCTGGGAAGATTCTTTCACTTGTGTTTTTCTTCTTCTACCTAGCAATTTGAATAAAATGAAAATACAACCAGACATATATGGGAAAGAGTTTTCAGTGTACCTTTTCTTGCAAATCAGTTTGATATTTATGTAAGTTAAAATGTGGACATATCAATTCCCTCTAAAGTATAACAACTATCTAATCTTAATAATAAAAAAAGCTTTATGTCTTAACTGTATATTCCAGAGAGTGTTTCTTACAATCTAAAGGCAAGCATTCAGATGAAGTAATTAATTAAGTGAAGTGTTGGGTTTGGAAAGCCTTCTACTATTTTGAGGTTAATGATGGTTGAGAAACTCCTATGGGTGTGTGTGAGAGAGATTCCGCCTGCTAATTACTACCCAAGAAAAATCTAAGCATCCAACAATCATTCTAATTTTTCCAGAGCAGCATGAAATGTCACATCACATCATATTATGTTACGCCAAGTAACAGGATGTTCTTGGGGGTAACATGACAAAACAATACTGCTGGAAAAAACAAACTGAAAAGCCAACTGATGTGCTTTTGGGGAGGTAGCACTATGAAAAGGAAAAAGGTACATATGAATAAGTGGACCTAGAGATGACTTAAGGGTTTTGATATCCAGGTGATTTTAGGAAGGCAGCTGTCTCGACCATAAGATTTGGGCCATACGCTTTGGCTCTTTCATTTATATCTGTTTCATTTGAACAAGTATTGCAGCCTCTTTGAACTTTAATTATTTCCTCTGTAAAATGAGAATAATACCATGCTACCTCTTTCATACGGCTGTTGTGAAATTCTAATGCCTGGCACATTTTAGTGTTTTATAAATATCCAATTGGATACTTATATACTACCTGAATTAGATTTAATATTCTATATTTCACTGTGGGATGTACATTTTTCTAACTAATGATAGTTCGGAAATTAGGACATATCTCATAATTGATAGCTTATGATATTTTAATTGATATTTTCTTTCTTAGTGGTACATAAATATTTAAATCAAATGGTTTCTTACAAATATGGCAAATAAGAGTTTGGAAATGGTAAAAGTGCTATGCAAATGTCAGTTCCTCATTTATTCATAAGACAAGGTTTTACTAAAAGTCTCCTTTGTGCAAGGTATTCAGAAGGAAATAAAAAGAAATAAGACCTGGTCCTTAATGCCAAGGAGAGTGCAATGCATGAAATGGATGAGTCAGGATAACACAAATGCCAAACAGTATGTGATATGCACCATTTGAGTTGCCTTCCAAACTCGGCACCCTGTGAATGCAGAAGAAGAAATAACTTTGAGTAGGGGCAACCAGGGAAGCAGCATGGAGGAGGTGGCACCCAGCCTGGCCTCGACCAATGGGTAGTATCTCAACAGGCACATCTGGGAAAGCAAAGTACTCTGCAGAGAGAGGACAGGTAAGGTACAAACATAAGGATGCATAGTGTATATTCAGAGAACGGGATGCAGTCCAAGGGGGAGCTTCGGGACTGTGAGGGGGTGCTTGCTCTAGGACATTAAAGAGTCTGGACTCGATTCGGTGGATAGGTAAGGCTTCTGAGCAGGCAGAAGCCTGATGAAAGTGGGGCCTTAAGAGCATCAGCTGGTTGGCAATGTGGGAGCACTGGTGAGGAAGAGGCCGGAAGCACAGGCCCGCTAAAGCAGGCCTGTGCAAGCTTGAAAAGTCCACATAATGAATGGGTGGGTAGCAGAGGTAGAAAGGAAACTACAAACAATGCAAGAGCCAGAGTTAAATGCTAAAAGTCCTTAATGGGAATCCTAGAGAGAAATCCCACCTCTCAATTGGCCAGAGAGGACACAGAATTGATGTCTGGCTGCATGCTCCTTGAGGACAGAAACTGCATGCTTTGTTCCTCATTGTATCCCAGGGCCTGTGGCAGTACCTGGCACGTCGTAGTTATACAGTAACTGTTTGTTGTATTCCCTTCCTCTCAAAATTCAATTTGTGTTTTTAATCCAATTTGACAAGCACATACTGAGTATCTACCATGTGCTCGATGCTGGGCGCCAGGGACGGAGGTGAGTGCAGTGGCGGTGGGAACAGACTGGTATGGCAGACTGCTTTCTGAATGGCTGTGCTAATTCCCTCCTTTAATACAGGGTCTGGGACAGTCCCCCCAACACCGACTTTGGGCTTGGCCATGGGACTTCCTTTTACCAAAGGGATAACAGAAAATGTGATACAAACAGAAACTTTGAAAAAATATATTGGGGCTTGCCCTCTCCCACTACTTTTTGGAATCCTGAGACCACCATATAAAGAATTCCAGATTAGTCTCCAGGAGGATGGGAGACCACATAGAACAGCTACCCCTGGTGGTGGCGGTGGGGGTTCCCCAGACACGCCATCCTGGAATAGGGAGGGAGGGTGGCAAACCTTTTCTTAAAGGACTAGACAGTAAATATTTCAGGCTACGGGCCATACAATCATCCCCACTCCAACTACCCAACTCCGCTGCCGTAGTATGAGAGCAGCCACAGACAATATGGATGTGGCTGTGTTCCAATAAAACCTTATTTACAAAAGCAGGTGGCAGGTCTGTGAGCTACAGTTCACCTGTCTCTATCCTAGATCTTCTGGCCCCAGTCAAGCCACTCCGAACAAGAACTGCCCAGCCAACTCACAGAATTGTGAGAAATAATAAATGTTGTTTTAAGCTACTAAGTTTGGGGGTATCGTTACACAATAAATGCTAACTGATAAGGCTAGTATAAAACATAGAAGGCAGAGACCTTATTTCAAGGCACTTAAAATCCACCTGTGGAAGCAGGACACGTGCAGGAAACATTTAAACAATGTAGGCAGTACGTGATTAAATGTCAAAACGCATGATGCAGGATAACTGGAATTATAAGGATTTATAAAAGGGAAAAATTAATTTGGACAAAAAATAGACTTGGGCAGATCATAAAGAATGGGTAGAACATGACAGTTCCCTGAAAGAATTGTTTCTCTTTCACTGTTTTTCACTGTTTCTTTATGCTGTCTGCTTTTGTGTCTATGTGCTCCAGCAGACTGGGAGCCCCCTGAGGGCAAAATGTGTCTTATTTTCTATGTTCCCAGAGCCTAATGTTCTGGGAACAGCCAGGCTCAATGTATACTTACTGAATAAACCAATAAACGCAGAGCTGGAGAGGAGAAAGGGCATTTACGTGAAAAAATTAAACCTCATAACAAAAATTTATGTGGTATGTTCAAGAGAGGAGATCAGTGGCTCAGACAGAGGAATCACACTGGGGGCGAGTGGAAGAGACAGCTGGACATGTGATTCTGGGTTGTTCACAGGGTGAGGGTGATGAGGCAAAATAAAGGACCCTGAACGTCAGGCATGGGAGTTGAAACCAAACGTTACGGGAACAAAGTGATCGAGTTGATATTTGTGAAGACTGGTTTGGTAGCAGAGGGTAGGGTGGATTCCCGGAAAGGACAATAGTTAGGGCAATTTAGCAATCCAGGAGTGAGAGCACAGACTAGTCCAGGAGACAGTGGGGGTAACAAGGTGTCATCCCCAGGAAAACACCAAATAGAGCATAAACAGTAGAAGGAAAAGGGATGACATCTCAGGTACTCTTTCATGCCATATTTCCTGTGTATGAGGCATTATTAGGTCATGTATCATGAGCCGACGAAGATACTCAATAGATCTCTGTTGCATTTGGAGCCAAGATACATAAGGTCCAGGACCCCTCTCTACTCAAAAGGAAGCACAAGACAACTAGGAACTGTGAGTGAGGCAGCTGCTGGGGGGTTAGGGCACAGGCTTTGCAGTGACACAGACCAATGACATAGACTTGCAGCCTGGCTCCACCCTTATTAGCTGCGGAACCTTGGACAGATCACGAATGCCACTGATAATGACATTTACCTTGCAGGTCAGGTGAGAATTACGGAAAGGGTGGGGGACACACACGGTGCCACGCCCTGACTAGAGCAGGCACTCATATGATTCCTAATTACAATAAAAGCAACATGTAATATGCCACGAGTGGCATAATCTGCATGTTGTAATAGGGCAGAGAAAGAAAAATCCCTTTTGGCTAGGATAGTCACTTTGGATTTCAGAGTGAGAATAGCATTTGGTCTGGCGGCAACACACGAGGAAGATTTTGACAAGTGGGGGAAAAGGAAGGTCGCTGCAGGAAAACAGCGTCTGCGGAAGGAAACAGGGACGAAAGGGGAGCCCCTGTGAAACGTGGTGGAATTTAGCTTGGCTGCTGAGGGGTGTGGGGCGAGACTGGAAAGCAGGTTAGGATCAGACAGCGGAGAGCGTGAACGCCAGGGTGAGGTGTCTGGACGTTACTCAGTAAGTAATGCGGTGGCACGTCACGACCCCAAGTGGGCAAATGACGCGATCACAGTGACGTTTATGACAGATCAAACCACAGGCGGCACGCAGGGTGGTGTGCAGGCAGGAGAGACTGACGCGAGGAGGGCAGCGATGGGGTAAGACACGCCCGTTCCAGGGAGCAGCCAGAGCGAGCGCGAGGCGGTGCGTGAGGGAGGCCGCCGAGGAAGAGGTGACCGCGTCTGGTGAACAGGCGGGGTGGGCAGGGAGAGGGCGGAGCTGAAGTTCACCGTGAAACGGGACCGTGCACGGAGAGGCTGACTCACGCGTTCATTCAGTCAAACTCCCACTGCTCTTTGTTTGCCGTGTGCCAGACGCCGTTCCACTTGTGGACGTGCGCTGTGCGTGGACACCGTCCCTTCTCCCCCGTCCAGACGGTCACCAGACGCACACGAATTCCTTCAGCAGAGCTTAATGACAGGCTGTGCATGTGGTGTGGCCACAGGGGTGGCACGCCAGGGACATATCGGAGACTACGACAAATATTTCTGCATTCATGGAGCTATAAATTCTGGTAAAGAAACTAAACCGAACCCAGCATACGTATAAGATTGGTGGCTAAATCGCTGTACTTTCAGTCTTGCCCATCGTCCGGAGCCAGGGTTAGGTTAGGAGAGACCTCACAGAGGAGGCGGCCTGCCAGGTGTGCCAGGAGGAGAGGTGGAATGGGAAAGAGAGGGCCTGAGAAAGCAGCACGGGCAGGAGGCTGTAAGCCACAGGGGGCAGAGAGCAACCTCAAACGGTTTGGTACGGCCACACTGTGGGTTTGGGGTGTGTATGTGTGTGTCCAGCTATAGCGCCTATTTTCCAGCCCAAATCTGCTCTCTGAGCCGCTGCCCACCCACACGCCTTTCCTCCTCTCCAGCTCTGGGTTTATTGGTTCACTTGGTAAACACGCACTGAGCCCGGGCAATGCCAGGTCTGGGGAACCTAGAAATGAAGATGGTGTGTCAGGAGATGAAATCAGAGAAATAAGCAGGGACCAGACACAGAGGGGGTTATAAGCCATGTTGAGGAGTTTAGAATGTATCCATTCATATTTGTGTTTTAGAAAGATCATGGTGGCTTCTTTGTGGACAATAGGTTAGAGGAGAAAAGGACTGGAGACAGGTCATCAGCTGGTGTGAGACTGAAGCTGTGGACTGCAGAGGTTCAGAGCGGTCTGCTTGGAGGCAGGGAGTATAAGGGAAGGAGGACTCCTGGGCTGGTCTGACGGGTGGATATGCAGGGATTATTCTTGACAGGAGGAACAGGAAGGTAAAACAACAAGTTCTCGTCTGGACGGGTTGAGTATGAAACCCCCGAGGAATGTCCGGCAGGCAGTTTGGTATAAAACCCTGGAGAGAAGTCAAGTCTGGAGATAAGACACAGTCAAGCCCTCAGCACAGTGGTGGCAGCTGAAACTCTTGCAGGTAGCTATGGAACACCAACCATTAAGAGGGAAGAGAGAGGAAGAAGAACCACAAGAGAAAGATGCTGGAAAGGGCAACTTCAAACCAGCAACGTCTGTTCTTACAAGGCAACTGCCTTTCACCAGCAAATCTAATGGGCACCTTTTTTTCTATGCAAACTTTATCATGGATTGTCTTGGAGTTTGTCATGAGCCTCCACCACCCAGGAAACCTGACAACCTAGGACAAAGGTTAGTAAAATAAAAGGATAGGACAAATGACAAAAGCTGATTCTTCTTTGATACTCCTTGTTTCAAGGTGATGGTAACACCACCACCACCACCACTTAAACATAGAAAATAAATTGCCAGCACATCTTAACTATTGCTTTTACACATGGTATATTAATTGCTGGCTTCATGTTTGTCTTTCCCATTAGATTATGAGTTTTGGGGGGTAAATCCCTTATTTACCATTGCAACCCCCGGAGTCTACCACAGTACTTGACACACACTCAATAAATGTTTACTGATCCATTTATTCATTCAACAAATATTTATTAAACATCTACTACATGTCAGACATAGTTGAGGCACTGGAGACTCATCAGAGAATATAACAAGTATGGCTGGGGTTTTTTGAAATCTCTCTGTATTAAGTTTACATCCAAAGCATAAACAAAATCACTGTACTTATTCTACGTTCTAGAACTGAAGTCAACATTTGTTTTTGTTTCCCCCAGAGTTAAAAAACTTATTTTGAAAAGTATCCAAAATCCCATTTACATATGGAATTGAGTTCAGAGGCTTCTTAAAACTGTAGTATTAATTTTGAGATTGAAATTAAGCATGAAATGGTACAGAACATATTTGCTCAAGTGACCATTTATTAAGACCTATTTTTTATATGTGCACCTCAGGCACCACACAATAAAATTGCAAAGAATCAGAAAGTCCCGTCCTCAAGCATCCTGTGATATAATAAGAGGGATAAGATAAATGCAAAGACATCATAGGGTAAGACAAAATGAGGGTTCTCAAATGTGCCTTACTTTTTCTTTTCTCCTTGTCCTGCTTAATAGGTTAGTAACCTCCACCAGGTATGCTCTTATTCCCAGCTCTACCTATCAAATAAACTAACTGTCTGTGTCACAGCTGTTTGTGCATGTCTATGTCCCTGCTGGATGGTGAACTCTGAGGGTGAGGACTGGGCTTTACTCAACCCTGCACAGGCAGTGTGGTGGGCACTAAAGACAGGAACAAAGTGTCGCAGAAACCCAGAGGAGTGAAAGCTGAAAGCTCAAATACTTTGTATCGGTTTATGAAAAAATAGCCAATATAGGCCGGGCGCGGTGGCTCACGCCTGTAATCCTAGCACTCTGGGAGGCTGAGGCGTGCGGATCATTCTGAGCTCAGGAGTTCGAGACCAGCCTGAGCAAGAGTGAGACCCTGTCTCTACCAAAAATAGAAAGAAATTAATTGGACAGCTAAAAATATATAGAGAAAAAAATTAGCCGGGCATGGTGGCACGTGCCTGTAGTCCCAGCTACTCGGGAGGCTGAGACAGTAGGATTGCTTGAGCCCAGGAGTTTGAGGTTGCTGTGAGCTAGGCGGACACCACGGCACTCACCCCAGGCAAGAGAGTGAGACTCTGTCTCAAAAAAAAAAAAAAAAAAAAAAGCCAATATATATTTGTGAATAAAACAAAGGTCCAGAGTACTTTCTAGTAAAGAAAAAAATTCCTTCTCTTTTAAAGATGCTGCAAGTTTCTTTTATGTGGAATTTGGCAGTAGACTAAACTGCAGACAGCAAGTGACCTTGGGTGTTAGGTGAAGATTTTAGAAACAAATAAATATATTGTAAAAAAATAAAGCTAACATATTTATATTTTATAATAAATGTCCTTACATAGTTAGCACCTTTGTTTTCAAAGTGCCTTGGCACATATGTCTTCTCATGTGAATGTCAGGACAATCTAGGGGTGTGCACGAGGTAGGTGTTTCTCTTCCTGCCCCTCCCTTGGAGACGCCGAGGCACAGGGCTGCTGGTGAGTCATACGCTGACCCAAGAACCAAGAGCCAGGCTCTTTCCACCAGGTCAGTGGCTCCCAAAGAAACAGTATGTTCTGCAAGTGGGCAGGGGAGAAATAGGTGGTTCCTTTTCTTCCCTTGGAAGGGAACAAATTAGTTTTCTGACCTAAAAATTAGAAATCACTGGAGTGGTAAAGTTACATTCTTCTGCTAAATAAAAAGCAACATAGCCTAGTAGGAGAAAAACCCAGAGAAACACAACATGTTCTAAGGGATGCACCTGTGAATGTGTGGTTTCCATTTGGACTTTTACATAGATGAGGATAATTATTATTTAACATTGCTTCCCCATACACTTTATTCAAATTTCCACATGCAGCAGTGCCCCATTGGAGTCGCGCTACAATCATTAAATCACACTTACAGCAAGCACCAATTTGTACCCTGGCACTGTATATGATACAATTTCCTTTTTTCTTTTGATTATTTTTCCTTCCTTCCTTCTTTTGTTCCCTCTGCCTCTCTGCTTTTACTGTTACTCCTGCATTTACTGAGCTAGATCCCATGAGAATTCCTGGGAACACATGGATGAATGAGCCACAGCTCCTGATGCTCAAGATGCAGGGTAGGACGGGAGAAAGCCCGAAGGCAGGATTCCATCACTCACTTCAGTGTCTGCCCCACGGCCTGACGCTGGGACTTAGACAAGGACCTGTTTCCTGAATGTTGAGTGGATGGATGGAAGGATGGATGAGGTGTCTGTATCCGCATGGCAGCGTTCCAATTTCTGACTCAGTAAAACGGTTGAAACTTCCCCTCTCCTGACTGTTGCTTTTTCTGTTTCAGCAACCCCCTTTCAGTTTGAGAGGATGTGAACAAGAGAATCAAACTGGCATTCTGAATCTCTTTATTTAAAGGCACGTATTTAGCAATTTGCTATGTCTGAGTTAATATACGGGTTAAGTTCCTTGTGAATGACACTCTCCTAAGTTTAGCGATGTCATAAAGACAATCAGTTGCTGTGTGTCTGGCAAGTTAATGACTACAAGCCCAAGGGATGAGAGAATGGGAAAATGTTAACATAGAAAAAAAAAAATTTAAGCATTTTTCAGAGGAAAATGAAAAAGGACTCACCTCTCCTTTCCCAAAAAGCTACACAAAACCTCCTGTTTGAACAAAATACTTCTGAGAATATTATTTTAAACGCTGTGCTCATCAGAACAATCCTACACAGAATGCAGAAAAGAAGGGGGGAGAAATTAGCTGGAGATAAAGAAGAAAAGAACATTAGGAAGAGAGGGAAGTAGAGGAGGAAGGAAGATGTAAAAAGAGAAAAAGCAGAGAAGGCAGCTCCATGCTGAGACGACAGGAAAGCGGGAGAGGGACACGCGCACGGGCCAGGTCTTCGGGCAGGTAAAAGAGAACATTCCGAAGACTTGACCAGCAGAGGCGGGTGAGAGAGGACACCCTTCTGCTGGCCTCCTCAGCTCCACAGGGTGAAACCGGTCTGGCGATCGTGATAACCTACTCTGCGGCAGCTACTGTGCTGGGGGCTTTTATATGTGGCATTTTGTTTAATCATCAGCCCACAGAAACCCTGCAAGGAAGGGAATTATGTCCATTATACTGGTGACAAAACCGAGTTCAGAGGTCATCAGCAGTGGAGCTGGGGCTCCAGGACAAGCACCCGCCTATGGACAGCACACTGCCATCCACAAAGGACTCTCTTAACTTCTTCAAACCTCACAGCAACTCTGTGAAGTGAACAATATTATTTCCATTATGCATGGCAAGAAACGCAGGCTTTGAGGCAGCCATTCACAGTCGCACAGCTAGCGAGAGGCCAGGAGCACATGAACTGGGACTCCAGCCAATGCTCCTTCTGTTTCAAGCACAGCCTCCTGGAGGAAGCAGCTGGCTCCCTTCCTTCCCCCATCCCCAGCGTCAGCCCGTGGCTTGCGAGATGAGCGCTGAGCACCAGGCCAACCAGATATCGCATGGAGGTGGGGATGATGTCCCACGGTCATCCTGACTCGGATTCTGCATGGAATGGGGACTCTGATTCTTAAAAACACGAGGGTTATCGCTTTGTGCTCCCACACAGTGCAGCAGTCTTGTCTACGACGGCTCCCAACATGGCCCTAAAAGATAATGACTCTCGTTCTAGTAACAGGAGGTTTATTGTTACTAAACGAAGCCACAGGTTCCACTGTGGGCTAACTTTATCTGCAAGAAAATTTTTGTTTTGAGTCCAAATCTCTTTCCCTATAACTTCTATCTTTTGGTTCTGCTTTTTCAAGAATAACAGTCTTTCAGCTATCTAAATACAGCCATTGTGTCTTCCCTTCTTTTCCCCTTCTCCGGGCTAACCTTCCTCTGTTCTTTCAGCCACTGATTGTAAGACATACTCTCTCCATCCCTGAGGCTCTGTTCATGAAGCACTCAGGTTTGTTTGTTTTCCTGCTCAAATGCACTGTTATATTAATAATACTCTTAATGTGGTCCAAGTACTCTAGAGTCCAACGAAATCACTGCCACTTTTCCTCTGGACACGAGACCTCTATTCTCACAATTAGGATAATGTTAGCTTTTCTGCAGTCACTCTGTGGGGGAGGAAAATAAGGAAGCAAGCTCTTGCAGCGACTGATAAGTGCTGCAATGGAGGCAGCAGCGGGCCATGGGTGACACAGGAGGCGCAGCAGAGCTGGCCAGGAAGGAGCAAAGGAGGCTTCCTGGAGGAGGTAACATTTGAACAACTCAAAGTAAGAGTTAACCAGGTGAAGAGAGTGGAAGATCTTTCCAGGTGGATAGAAGAGATTTTACAAAGATGAGCTGAAGTGACAGAACATGGGCAGTGCGGCTTTTTCTTCCCCATTTCTTCTCTTCAATTTCTTTCTTCAGTTTTTCTCTGACTTAGCTTTACTTTCTGATGTTCTTTTCTGTCAAGGCTCGGGATATATAGTTGACTCTTGAACAACATAGGGGTTGGGGCACCGATCCCCTGTGTAGTTGAAAATCTGTGTGTATCATTGGATTCCCCCAAACTTAACTACTGACAGGCTACTGCAGACTGGAAGCCTTGCGATAACACCTACTTCCCATGTTATATGTGTTATATACCTTATTCTTACAATAAAGTAAGCTAGAGAAACGAAAATGTTATTAAGAAAATCATAAGGAAGAGAAAATATATTTACTATGCATTAAGTGGAAGAGGATCATCATAAAGGTCTTTATCCTCATTGTCTTCACACAGAGTAGGCTGAGGAGGAGGAGGAGGAGGAGGAGGAGGAAGAAAGGTTGGTCTGGCTGTCTCAGGGGTGGCCGAGGCAGAAGAGGAGAGGAGATGGAAGAGGCGGGAGCAGAGGCAGGCGCACCTGGTGTAACTTTTACCGAAAAGAAATCCACATATAAGTGGACCTGCACAGCTCAAACCTGTGTTGTTCGAGGGTCAACTGTACTGTGTTCTCCTGTTTTAAGAAGTATCCATAACATGGAGATGAACGTTCTTGTATGTAACATCTGTGTACTGTATTAGGTGAGCATTAAATAGCCAAAGCACTGGCAACGTTACTATATTAAGTAGTGTTTGAGCCTGCTCTCCTTTTTGGAGATTGTACCCGTAGTTTAGTGAACTGTTTGATTACAGCAGCAAAGCAAATGGTACCTCAAGCATCAAAACGCAGCCCAAGGGCCATTCAGAGCCACGAGCTGGACCATGGTGCCCTGGTGGAGCTTGACAGGGGCCAGAGGTCTTCACCCCTTTATCAGCTGACCTGTTTTCCTCTTTAGCGCCAGAGTGTTTGAAATAATGCTTTTTGGGATTCCCAAATTGTTTCGAATACTACTGGTTACAAACTCTTACAGAGACAGTGTTCCAGGGCTAGAGAGTGGACAGGCTTAGAGCCTCACCTTTGCAGGTCAGAGTCTGGGAGGGCCTCCCCCCACGTGATAACGCACACACCTGTTACTTCCTTTTACCCGTCCCTTCTCTGCCTTCGGCCTCTCAGTCATCCACCCCAGCCTCTGTGAAAAGCGCACAATACGTCAAGGCTTGCCTTGAACCTTTCGCAGGTGAATGAAGAAAAACACCTTTCACAAATCCCTCCTAATCAAAGGACAGAAGCAGAGACAAGAGAGGGTTCAGTAAAGAACCCTAAACATCCCACCAGAAAGTCCCAAACAACCCTGAAAAGTGAGAATAAAACTACCAAAAGCTCACAGAGGGTAACAGGCATTATTTCCAACCCACACTTGTCCTTCTAAAAAAAAACCAACCAGCTACTGAAAAAACCCCTGAAATGTATGAAATCTAACATCATTAACATATTTCCTGTCCTCACATAGCTTATAAAAATGTTTCTGAGCTTTTCCCTGGCTCATTTACAACGACGAGAAGGAGCAAAAAGGAAATGCAACAGATGGTACCGAGAGAGGAGGTACTACCATCCTCTCGCAGTAATTTATCTTCACAGTAATTTATCTCGCTTGGCCGAGATTTCAAACATTTTTCAGATGTACCAGTGGCTTATTCCTGCTTAAGAACAATGAAGATGAGGCTCCTTTAAAAAGCTGCAGGTTATCAGGCATGTTTACTACTGTCTATTTTTGTTGTTTCTAAAAGAGATCACCTCAGCTTCCCTCCGACCCTCCCCAAACTGACTCTGCGAGAATCTAATCTGGTACTGATTTAGAGTTGACAGGTGGTACATGCATAATTAAAGATGACCTAACACAGAATCCTCTCATTCCTGGCATATTATCAGACACTTAAGCAAAGCAATTATCAGTAGGCAATCTTTTCTGTCAACAGAGATAGAGATGAAACATTTCTTCAATTAAGAGGATTCTGCAAGGATGCTGTATATATCCATCTGCAAATACTTGAAAACCTTTAGAGATTAATACTTAGTCAGCTCAACAGAGCACCTCTGGCCAGTTAACATGTGTCTCCCCGCACCCCAACCACTTTTCCTGGAAGGTCACATTTTAGACATCAAAATCGGAACAATTTTGGGGTGTTGCCAGAGACCCTGACATGAGCTGACAAGGAAATCTCTGCATTTTTCTGCCATACCCTTGTTCAGGTTTGCAAATATACCGATCCTTCCTTAAAGGCTCAAGGCAAAAAAGGAAAGGGTTCGCACTAAAGTAAATTCAATTAAAATTTCCCTTCAAAGCAGGATTATTCCCTCCCTATGCTCCACCAATGTCAGAAGGATTTAGAGAATTATTGTCAAGCCTTAAAACTTCATCTTGAATCTAAGTGATTAAAGGATCTCCCCCCCCCCCATTTTGAAGAAATAAATATTATTCAAAGAAAACAGGGCCTTGACAAAACGAATGGATTTCCCATTTCAGGTGAAGGAGGGAAGAGGCACTGCATTTCCTAAGAGTACTATGATTTTTACAAATTATAGTGCATGTACTTTACATAAATGAATGCATTTTAGCTTTCCTTAGAACAGAAATTGCTTTAATGTTATAGCGAGACAAATGATTTTCTTTTCTTTTTTTAAAGGGTAGTTTACAAGTTAATGGTTTTTTGAAGCCCATGTAAAAATTGCCTTCCATGAGACAGAGAACTTCACAATGTTTGTGGTGCATATTTTGCCACATTTCACAAGAGGTCTTATTGTTTAAATTCTTATATTCTTATGTCATATGCGAACAAACGACCTATTGTTCATTTGAACATGTCTTTATAGGATCTCTGGTGGTAGAGCTAGTGTTGTTTGCATTTTTTTTCCTCATCAAGCCAGAACAAAAGTCTCTTTTTCCTCAGCACTGGGAACTTGGGGAACACGGCAGTGTGGGAGCAGTTGTCAGCTGGAAACACCATAATGATAATGTAAGTGAACTGTTAATGTTAATGGGTTGACTTCTGACAAGTAAATCAAGGTCTATAGAAAAGTTTCTTCCTCACAGCAGACATTAAGGTAATGCAAAATAGAAGCACTAAAGGCCAATTAAGAATCATCTAGTAAACTACTTCTGCAATAGGACTCGATTTCTTTCAAGGTATGCTTTACTTGGAAGATACTCCATTCAGAATATTAGGGGAAAAATATCAGTAGCCTTTGGGGAAAACAAAATCAGGTGAAGGGGTGGAAATGATGGCAGGATCATTAATGGGAGACTCTGTAAGACTCAAAGCTCAAGTTCATTATATTTCTCAGAACTAAGAATAGCTTCTGAATGAGTACTCACAATTCTCCACAGACCTATTTCTCCTAAGGAGCTCCCCCTTTCTCCCTTTCCAATTTTAATGTATGAAAAAGAAAAGAATAGAGTCAGGCATGGGTAGGTAGGCAGGAACAAAGGAACCTCTATAGAATGGAAGAGAATCTAAACCAGTTCCATTTTAAATGCTGTTAAATCTCTTCCACCAGGACTCAATTCAGAAAAACTCAAAGATGTAGTTTGATAGCATACTGCATCAAGAGGTCAGAAAAAAGAAATGTCAGATGTGTGATGTTGTGGCAAACACGCGTGACTTCCTAATGGATGTCATGGATGAAAAGAACATATAATATATATAAGGCACATACTACCATTAAAGTGAACAGAATAAAAGAGGGAAAAATTCTAGTGAGTTTATTTAGGGAGAGACTCTCATTTCCCAAACAGCTAAGAGTTCCTGACTTTTTGTATGATGTTAGTGAATACAGCAAAGTCTATAAGCATAGTCTTTCTATGCAGAGGATGATACATTGCACTGAGACATTTTATGCAAGGCCTTTTACACTTAGATGTTATTTTAGAATCATCACCGAAAAAACATTTTTTAAGCTGAAGGTACCCTGTGTAAAATAGAAATATCAACCATCTTATTGTGAACCAAGGTTTCTCCTGTCCATCCTCAAACCTGGTTTTCCAAGTATGTTGGCTTTTCTGTTTTATGATTGGATGGATAAAATAAGACTGTAACTATGGCTACAAAATAAAGACTAAATTATGATACCCTGATACTGAAAGAGTATTATTTTAAAAGGATAAAAGTGAAATCTAAGATATTATTATCAACACTGCTATTTACTTGTGCCCCTGTTTCAGAAAGGGTGCTAATAACCTGTCATTTGGAAGCCTCGTAGAGACATTTTGCAGAATCCCACGTATTCTCCCTGTTAATTGATTTTCCAAGATGCTTCTCAGGTTTATTTCACTAAGGACAAAGTATGACACATACTTAGGAAGTTGGAATGGATATTGTTTCAGGATCTGTATCCATTCAGGAGAAGTCATTTGCTTTCCAGTTAAGAAGTGACAGTGACTAATTCCAGAGCACCTGGCATTTTCAGGAACTGGCATTTGAAGTCAAACTGGAAAAAGGTGACTAATACATCTGCGATGATCTAGAAGATGGCAGCACAATTGACACTTTTATTTTCTTCTCCTAATTCCTTTCCAGAGATGGTAAGACAAATCTACTTAAAAAGGGTGGTCTCACTTCACTGCAGGGGGTAAAAGAAAATAGAAGTAGTGATAAAATGGTTTTTCTCTATAAGTAGCACTCCAGGAATCAACTGTTCTTAACTTTGAGTTCTTTCACAAAATAAAATGTTATGGGCCAGCACAATTTGTTTCCCTTAGGGATGGGAGGTGATGAGCGGAAACTAGTGACAGGAGAGGTTTAAAGATGCACATGTTCTTATTAAGATAGGTTGGAGAGAATGAGGATTAAATTCTCATAATGCATCTTGGATCCTCACAAAAATAAAATAAAATAAGTGCAAGCTTCTACTGAACACCTAATATCACCCAGCGGTGAGTAACAAGAAAGAGAATCTCACACTGACCAGTCTGTACAAATCAACTTACATTTATTCCCTTACGGTCAATTGTCACCTATACCCTAAAAGCAGACATGCTGTTCTTTCAAATGTACACATTTGTAACTTCTGTAAACTAATTAACAAAGGAGAATACAAAATAGCAAGGTATAATGAAAACTGGTGACTTCCATCCATCCCTGCAGCTAGTTGTACTGTAATATCTTCCACTTGGTGCTGACAGCCTTTCCCCCTTCCCTCCTCTCATTCCAACACGATGCCTTCAGGTCTGTCTAAGTAATGTAATTTACTAGAGTGGAATTCCCTCGGTACCCTGTGCAGCACTTGGTGACAGTATCATTTATACTCCACAGTGTCGTGGCTCGACACTGATACATTGGCCTTCATCCCTCATTCACAGGAGAGCGTGCAATTTCACCTTCCTCTGTGCCCTTCTGTGGTGTGCGCGCACAAATTTACTCCATTCAGCCCTAATTACAAACCTTGGTTGAAGTGCTCTCATTAGATTTATATTTCTCACTCCAAATGTCAATCTTATTGAAAATTCCTATTTTCCCGAGGATTCATCCATTAGCAATAAACTCTAAAGCATTCCATGACTGAGTGCATTAAACCAGCAATGCGGACATGCACTTAAAGTACATCATTAGAGTAAATCTCCATTGCAAATGCTTTACACTATTCAACTGAAGGAATAATGAGCCCCGCCCGGCCAGTACGCTCAAATTGCACATGAAGGATAAGTTAAAACTGGCAGTTATGCAGGAAGAAGTACATGGCGTATCAACGGGATGCATTTCAGAATCTCTGTCATCCCTCATGAGGGCGTAGGAGGAAATCACAGCCAGAGTCTAATTTATTACCTTCTCTCACCTATGATTTTTACAGAAACTTCAGCCTGTGGCAAAGTGCAACAAGGCTGGCAAAGATAATAGGGAGTATATGTGTGTGTGGAGAGAACAGAAGCTTATCTGCAATGCCAGGAACTTTGAAAATCACTTAGAATGATTTGCTCGGCCTGAAAAACGTTCTTACACTTCGTTCAACAGAGAAAAGTGGAAAAAGCAGTGCGGTCTGGATACACTGGAAGAACCAGGCTATCATTTAAATAATATTAATAGATGGATCTTCCTGGTTGAGTTGACCTGAGGAATGTCTCCACTTCACACTGATGGCTCCTAACATTAAAAACCCAGAAAATTTGGTGATGATGCTAATACATAAGTTACAAGTTGCGAGGTGTATTCTGAGGCAGGTATGGCAGGACTGTGACAAGGAAAATGTGAAGAGAAGTTAAAAAAAAAAAAAAAGTAGCAAAGCACAATGGATAAACCTAAGCCACCATTTTTTTTATATCTGTACCATGTTCTAATTCTTTAGTTTATTGGTCTCATTTATCACTTATTGTCAGATCCCAGGTGAGGTAAAGTCAAGGTACAGTCATAATTTCTTTTTTAATTTGATAAATGAAGAAACAGCATCCCGGGAAGGTCATGCAGGAGAATGAAGGAAGAGTCTGATTTGAACTCTTAGTATCTCATTGTAAAGGTTGATAAAAATGTTAAGTGATGTCTACAATTATGACTTTACATTATGACATATACTATATACTTTATAATGGAAAACTTTGATGGGCAGAAAAGGACTCCTAGAAGGGCAAGTGTATATTACATTAAACAGAAAATAATTTGCAAGATATAATAAATAAAAATAAAAGCAACACTCATTGTTTTCTGCCTGTTAGCATCTGGTCATCTATAAGATTAATCAGTAATCAGAATTATAACAGATGCAATATTTTCTGTAGGGAATTACACCACCATGGAAGCTAATTGCTCCTGAAGTTTTTCCCATTTCCACCTGAAATATTTAAAACCTTACTTGATTACAACATTAGCACTCTCTTTCATAATGTACACCAGCAGGTACTGCAATTAACACGTACAGATGTTAGAACTGAAATATCCATGTTTAAATAAAAAACATAGAAGGTAAAAAATAACTGAATATGCTCAACACAGGGCTAATCTTAAAAGGAAAGAAAGGCTTACATTGTGCTAATTTAATGGCAAGATAAAAAAACAACCCCCCAGATTGCATTATTTTCATAAACTATGAAGAACCTAACCTGTAAATGTCTGTATACTTCTGATGAGAAACACTGAACAGAGGCTGATCTTTTGCCCATTTAGTCCCCAAATTTATACTCCAAGAACAGAGGGGAACCCCCAAATGCCCTGAAATTCTCCAACACATCTTATGATGCAACTGCTCAAGTGAGAATAAGACCAACATCATTTTATGAGGCACTGGCTTTGTGCTTCACATAACGTCATCTCACTGAATCCTCACAACAGCCCTCTCAGGTAAGTACTGTGCCTGTTCCCGTTTTCAAATAAAGACATGCAGGCCTAGTAGAGGTTAAGTAAATAGATCAAGGTCAACAGCTCAGCTAAGATTTGATCTGGAGTCTTTTTTTTCCTCCCAAAGCTCTCAACTCACGTTAACCACTGTACCACACTGTCTGCCACTGTTGGAGACACCAAAGAGGAATGTGATTTGCAGTCTTCATTTTTCTGGGTCTTCTGGGAGGACTGCCTTCTTCACTCATCCATTTCACAAATTACGTCAAACCGAAAGGTTCAGAACACTCCCGGGCATTCTCATTCTTTGGAAATGCCACAGCCAGTCGGTCGGTGGAACGGGACAGCACCATCGCTGGGATTGCGAAGGTACAAATTTCCCTGTGCATGTTGCTGCCGCCTCTCTTTGGTGTTTCCTGTAGCCACAGACTGACATGTTATCACTTACTGTGGTTGCAGTGGACTCAGCAGCTAGATGACGGGGAGTTTTTCTTGGGTAACTGTCCTTCCACCATCCGTGCCTATGCAAGGTACTACAGGACGGACGTGTGCACATCCTTGTCCTCCAGCCCCACCACCCATCTGCACACAAACAAAAGGGCTTTCCAGGCTCTAGGGCAACGTCACTAAGACATCCTTTCCTTGATGCGCTATGAGTTTAAGAAACAACTTTCTAACAATGAGCCAAGAAGATGAATGCTGTAAAACAGCATTTCAAACAAGGCAATTACTTTTTAAAAAAGATTCAAGGATTCCATCACTTCCTTCATCCTTCCATAAACACAATTTGTTTATGTATGAGTTGTGTCTTTTCCTTCGGAAGGGGAAAATGCTGATAAACTATCACGTGTACACAAACAGTACAAAAACCTGGTTGCCTTTTGCTATTTAGGTAGAGACACATTTATTTCCCAATATACCACTTACCAGACAGATGCAAAGATGTGGGCAAACCAGTCATCAGAATTAACAGAGTGATTTTGCTGGCACCACACATTCAGATTTGTATGAACCTTATTTTTAGCCATGCACAAAGGGCAATAAATGGAAAATCTTATTCTAACCGCTACTTTTTCTGGGCCACCCACACTGGCCCACCTACCGTACAACTTCACAAATGTAAAAAACCCAACCCAGGGTTTGTCCTAACAAGGGATGCAAAGTGGCTAAAATATGTGACATTTTTTCCAGTTAGTGTTTGTACCTTCATTCTTTTTCTGTATCGGGACTTTCAGGGAAAACAATGTTGACTTATCTATGGGCATTTTCAAAGACTCAGTTGGTATGTCATTTAGGTACAGACAAGTGTGATCTGAGCGGCATGGGCACCACCCTGCCACGAACCACATGTCAGCCAACTTTCAGCAAGGAGATGTATCCAAAAACTGTAAATTCGGGAAGGTGATACCTAAACATTTTGTTTTGAAACAACGATGGTGTTTTAAAAGTTCTTCAAATTAACAAAAGTGATATCAGAAACAAACATTTCTAAAACAGAGCAGGCTGTTAGAAATGATTTTGCCAAACAAGTGAGGAGCGCTTAACTTAAATCTGATTTTAGGTTGCAGTGGAACCCACGCTCACCAAGACACAGTAGCCCTTGCCACCGCTTTCCTGCTGTGCAGTTTTTCTCTCTGTATGCCTTAACCACGCACTTCACCACCCCCCAGCCTGAAGCTTCCCAACCATTAACTCGCACATGGATATCACTGAGCGGTGAAGCATCTGATATTTAGAGACAACCATGTTGATAGCAAATAATAATAAAAAATTTTGATGAAAATTGCTTGCTAGGGGCACAGAGAGTATAGAGATGCAAGTCAATTTTTTATTACTACCTCTTCAGATTTTTAATAAAAAGCTATGAAGGTCTCAGGGTACCAATTAAAATGCTTGTTCCTCTGAGCCCTCCACAAATCACAACAGCAAACATACGTAGGTAGTGATGAATATTTAGAAGTCTAGTTCAACAAAATCATTAAGGCACAAAAGGAGTCAACTCTGAGAAAGGCATCTTTACCTGTGTGCTTGCTCATTATCCAGAAACTAGAGGAAACGTTCTGTCATCGTCTGGTAGTTAACACACGCGCCTTCTTCCGACAACGCACGGTCCCAGAGCAGCGCTGATGAGACGTCTCAGAAAATCTTTTTTGGGTTATAGTCCACTATTGTCAGAACTTATGACTTGTGTTGTAAAAACACAGGCAATTAAGTATTACAAAAAGTGGGTCACACGCCACCAAGACACAACCACACCGCCCCCAAATCAGATTCCAAATGACTGTGCTGTGACAAGGTGGGAGGGGTCTGAACACAGTGAAAGCAAAACTTTTATGTGGTGAGGAGCGTTTTAGTTTTCACTGGTTTAGGTTAGAGAAAGTTAATCTCAATGTCAACTACAAAGCCAACTAACTTTTCGCGTGTTCTTGAACTCAAACAATTGCTGGCTGTTAATGTCATGGGAAATTCACATACAATGTCATAAACTGTCCGAGGGACAGTCTCGGGCTTAAGTGACATGGCCATCCTTGAACAGTGAGCGCTGTGACTAAGTGAAGTAAGGCGGTCAAATCGAAACCGAAGACAAAGAACCAAATGCTCACTCTCCACATTAGCATCCCCTTCTCCGAGGGAGGATCAAAGTACTGTATACCACTTCCCCACACCTGTACCCCGCTAGGGGACATTAAACACGATCGCGAGTATTTATCAAAGCACCCTTCAGCTGCTGTAGGGAGAAGGTAAAACGCAGTCACCTGAACCAAGCACATTCATTCATCTGTCACTGAAGAGCCACAGAAATATTAATTCAAGTCGATACATACCGAGTCCCTATTATACACAGGGATACAAAGGATCTAAAGGGACACAGAGAGAAGTTGCTGCTTTCAAGGAACTCAAGAGTCTTGTACAGGGGATGGTAAGTCCTAGATATAACCAATGCCAAACGCAGACCGTTTTTTTTTAAAAAAACAAACAAAATCTCTTCCAGCGGCTGCTTATTAAATACCAACTATTCTACTGACATAAGGTTTGTTCCACAACATTTCTCAGATGAATCCTTTGATAATCCCTTAATTTTTATCTGGGTTTTCTTTTAGTGCTCAAAGCCTTTCCTAACCTTGGCTAAGTGTTAGGATTCATCCCAGTGCAAAGTCCTAGCACTCCCCAAAGGGAAGTGCAGAGGCATCGGCACAACTCAAGGAGCTGTGACATCACACCAAGGAACGAGAAGAGACGCTTCTTTGAAGGGGGATAAAGGATGACAAGTTAAAGGAAAGCTCTTTGTTGACAGCACCAGATAGCATATATTTGAATGAGCTTTGTTACTGTCAATTATAAAATTAGATTTTTACTAAAGTCCATATTGTTTGGGTTGTGAACAGGGAATGGGAGGATCTGGCTAAATCAAACTGTCCCACTTCACCAAATTGCCTTACACTGTATATTGATTATTAATTTTTAAATAATTGGACCACAGTCAGTTTGACCTAACACTAAAACCATCTTGTACATAACTGAATCTTCCTTTTATGAGTCCAGAGGCCCACTAGGATTTTGTAGGGCTACTAAATACCATTTTTATTGACAGACTGTAGAAATGAAAATAACAGTTGACAGGAATTTCCACCTGATAAAGACATTGGCGAATCCACACAGGCGTCTGTTCTCACAGAGCTAATATAATTCGAAGGGAGAAAAATAAGCAAGAGATCACTGCCTTACAAAATGACGTCCAAAGTCATCATTCCTAAGCGCTACCACCTTGTGTGACGTAATCAGTCCAGAGTACTGCTTACAGATTTGGAATTAGTTGGTTAAGTTGCAAAACGTCTGGAAAAATACATAAAAGTATAAGTTAACAGGTAAATTGTATCTGGGTAGATTATAGGTAACTTATTTTATTCTTTATTCTTTTCTGTTATTTTATAAATAGAATAAGTATTTATCATTTTTACAATAAGGGAAAAAGGTACTCTATTTTGATAAAAGGAAACAATTATTCTCTGATTCTGGCTCTGTCTAGAAATTAAGAACACGATACATAAGACTCAGTATGATAATTTGGCCTGGTGACAAATAAGGCGTGAAATACCAGAAAAATCTGCTAGAAACAATAGATGATAACTTCTAGCCAAGGACTACAAGGACTGTGAAAATCCTGCTATCCTGCAAAGCTTTGCAAACACTATTCTGGGGCAGAAGAGCAGAAACACTTTTCCTCATGACACATGGTCTATGCACTTTCCAGCTGCAACAAAGCTGCAGGCGCCAGGCTCTCACAATGATCAATTTAATGGGGTGTCCTTGGAAAAACATGCTACGATCCCCTGGGTTAAATCAGGGCTCAGAGAGAAGTGTCATTTCACTAGTGACAGGTGCATCTAAAAAAGAGCACACAAATCATTTCTAAAAAAATCAACAGATTGGAAACTATTAGAATAAATTGATAAACCATTTGTTCTACAACTGATAACACTTGTTAGGCAGCTTTATAATACAACAAGCTTAGTTTATTTGGAGACTCACAGGGAATATCTTTTGAAATTTTTGATTTATATATTAGTATATATTACTATGCTGGTAACATCACTCCTCTCTGTATCATTAGCAGAGAATGAAAATTAATTTTGATGATCCCTTGAGAAGAACACAATCTGAAACTGAATCTGTTACAAATAATCATATCATATGTTCTTTAAAAAAAAAAAGCAACAGAATTGGCTTCAAAACTATGCAATTGGTTCCCAATGACTATAGGAGCTAAATACACAGGTTCATAAAATTATTTAATACATTACTCTTAAAACCAATACTAACAAAACTTTTAGAGTGTTTCTAAAACATAAATAGAATATCTAACACTTAAACTCTGGTGCTGGAAAGGTGGCAAAAGCCAAAACTTGCAGCTTCTCAAGAAGAATAAAAATGTATAGTGTATTTTTCCATCCTCAGTCAACATTTTTAGATTATTAGTAAGGCATGAAAATAGATACAATAAAACCTCAGTTAATTAGATTATTTGAGGATAAGCAACTTTTTATTATTTCAGTTTTCTGGTTAACTGACACTAGAAAATGCTTTTTGTTGAAGATCTTTCCCAAGCAGTTTCTTTTCCTCATTATAAACCATTTAACCATTCTCAATGATTCAGCAGGTCAGTGTCATCAGCTACAAATATCCTCCAGGGTATATTCCCCGCCTTTACTAAAAACCAAAGCTATCTTGTTTTCTGAATCTTCATCTCTGAAAAAGGGAACTGGGGTGTGTGCGGTAGGGTGGGGTGTGTGGGAGCAGGGTGGGGGCAACTATGGGGGTTAGTTAATTCGGGTTCTGGTTAGTTGGGTTCCAGGTAGCTAAGCCATCAGTAAACATGAGTTCAGTGTCTAGAACCAGGCACATCTGATCCCAGGAATCATGAGACTAGGAGAGCCCCCAAAGGTCTGTCTTTGCTGGCCGTTTCTACCTTATGTCATTTTATCTGGGCAACTGTGGGTTTGATAGTCTTCTCTGGGGTGAATCTGTGTCAGTGTGTCCATCCAAAAACCATGGTCTCTGAACTCACGGGGCACAACGTATTTTAATTAGGTTCTATATCCATGCTGTTTCAACGCCCGCTTAGGGTGCTGGCTGGTACACGTGGATGCCAAAGATGAATAAGCCCTTACTCTTCTCTCCCTCAGACTTGCTGACCTGGATTTTCTTTTCTACAAAAACCTTTAATTCCAGTTTTTTCTGGGATATCTTAGCAGCTCCCCATGGCAACTGACTCAGAAACCTCTGCTGCTTTGGCCTGTTTTCTAATACCTAAGTGAAAAGCATGAAGAGTTTATTTCTAAGCAGGTTTGGAAAGTCTGGTGTGAGAACGAGGGGACTGATTTTTATATATTGTACTTCGTTTTACTTCTTTTTTGGTTATATTCTTTCCTTAATCCAAATATATAAAATAAACTATATATTATATACTAGTTCTCCTGCTACAGGGCCTCTATAATAGATCTTTATATATGTATAAAAAATATATATATATAGAAAATCTTGGTATCTCAAGGAGAAAGTGGGATAATTTAGGACGGGTTTCTGAGCTTTCTGAACCCATGGATCCTTATGTACTGCTCTTCAGGAATTCCACCTTCACCCCACCCCGGCAGCCCCAGGGGTAGGGCCTGAGGGTAGTGAAGGAGAACTGAAGAAAACATGGCTATTGGCCCCAAAGAGAATCTTCTGGTTGTTCTTAAAGGCCAGCTTTCTAGAAACACAGAATAAAAAGCAAAACCAAAAAAAGTAGGGCCCAAGGGAGGAACACAGTGGGTTCCATCTTGTTGTTCCCCACAGGACTGCATGTTCTTACTGTGCCCTCACAAACTGTAACATGGTTCTCAAGCACCAGCAATTCTGCACAGCATTCTTGGAAGGAAGGTGAGCCCTGGCATTCAGTTTATTTTAAATTATGGAAAACATATACAACATAAAACATGCCATTCTAACCATTTGTGAATGTACAGTTCAGTAGTGTTAAGTATACTCACTTCGTTGCGCAACCATCACCACCATTCATCTCTAGAACTTTCTGGTTTCCTGAATTGAAACTCAATATCCGTTTAACAACAAATCCCCATTCCTCCATTTCCCTACCTCCCGGCAACCACCGTTCTACTTTCTGACTCTATGAATTTGACAACTCTAGGTACCTCACGTAAGTGGGATCATTTTAATATTTGTCCTTTTGCGTCTGGCTTATTTCACTTAGCATCTTCAAGGTCCATCCATGTGGTAGCATGTGTCAGAATTTAATATCTTTTTAAAGGCTGAATAATATTCCATTGTATGTATACACCACATTTTGTTTATCCATGTATCTGTTGATGAACACTTGGGTTGCTGCCACATTTCGGCTATTATGAATGATGCTGCTATGAACGTGGGTATACAAATACCTGTTCAAATCCTTACTTTCATTTCTTTTGGGTATATACCCACAATTGGAATTGCTGCATCACATAGCAATTCTGTTTAATTTTTTGAGGAACTACCATACTGTTTAGTTTTGAGATTTTTTAAAATTAATAAACTATTTTTAAGAGCAGTTTTAAGGCTGGGCATGGTGGCTCATGCCTGTAATCCCAACACTTTCGGAGTCCGAGGCGCAAGGGTCACTTGAGGCCATGAGTTCGAGACCAGCCTGGGCAACACAGTGAGACCCTGTCCCTGCAAAAAATGAAGAAACTAGCTGGGCGTGGTGGTGTGTGCCTATAGTCCCAGCTACTCTGGAGGCTGAGGCAGGAGAATCACTTGAGCCCAGGTGTGTGAGGCCACAGTGAGCTATGTTAGCACCTCTGCACTTTGGCCTGGGCGACAGAGTGAGACTTTGTCTCAAAGGAAAAAAAAAAGAGTAGTTTTAGGTTCATGGCAAAATTGAGTAGAAAACATAGAAGTTTCCCGCATATCCTCTGTCCCCACATATGCATGGTATTCAGTTTAACAGAGTCATGATAGGTACTTGCTGAATGCTCTGCCCAAGGCTATAGGTAGTGATCAAGGCACGCCCTTCCAGGTCCATCAGGGGCCTGAAGTCCCGATTCCCCTGTGGAGTCACAGCACCCTTCTCTCCTCCCTGACCTGTAGATATGCAACTGACTGACGGCAAAGGCCATCCTACAGGAAACCCTGACACATGAACGTGGAGATCTGTAGAAGGGCAAGGCAGGAGCACTAGGGAGCATTTTATTCAACTCCTTTCTTTACTTTATGGTGAAGATGCTTTATAAACTGATAACCTTCCTTCTAAATACATTGTGCAGAATAACCGGTGCTTGACAGAGATGCTGTGGTTTGTAAGAATTATCAATACAGCACTCACAACTCTGTCAGCCCTAATACCAGCCCTGTTACCCTTTGGGCAGCCCCCAGAAGACAGCCCTGGGTTAATTTCATTGTAGATCTCTTTCATCACCTGTCGCTTTTGTCTTATTTTCCTGATTTTGTGAGTTTTATTTTTAACACGTGCATTTAAATCTATCTCCAGGTGAGGTTGACTGGGGTTAGAAACAAACAAAAAAAGGTAAACGTATCTCCAAGATTTTCGACTCCATTAATGTTTAGGCAATAGATATGTCCTTTCATTACATACTAATATTTGCTTGGCAATTGCTTTATTAACAGTGATGATTCTCAATGCCACATTATAATAAAAGAACTGTAAATCTTAAGTGCTACTTGGAATGATAACATTTACTATATCCAAGTAAAATGTTATAAATCACAGTGCTTACCCACAGATTTAAAATGCCCAGAAATTTCTCAAATGTTTCCTGGACAGCATCACTCATACTATTTTTACACTCACATTGACTCAGTGAAACAAAAGAAAAAATTTCGTTTAAAATTCCTACAGTGAAAGCTCAGAAATACACAGAATGCATATATATTCACAGGCACGTATGTAAGTTTGTATGTATGCTTACACGCACCCAAGTGTGCATGTGTTTAGCCAAACTCTTCCACTTGTTCTTGTCTTGCCCTCAGCAGATAGGTTGATTGGCTTGTTCGAAAGCTAATACAACAGCATGCTGATCCTCAAAATATGTCAGTCCTGAGAACTTAAAACCCCACAAAAACCTGGACTTACTGACCTGGGTTATTTACTGGAGGTGGGCTTCCCTGTCCGTCCACATGTGCTTTGTAAGTCAAGTCACATTTATGTGTATGACGGGAGGGATAATACCAGGATGACTCACTCTGAAAGAGAACAATGTATTTCCCAACCCAGGAGAAAAAAGATTTTCCCTTTTGAGTGTATCTAGAAGTACGATGCGCACACCTGCAAAAGCACTAAGGCCACTGTTTCAGCCTAATAACAGCACTATTAGTCACACCCGCTGAAAACCAAGGGCAAAGAATGACAGGTCCTAGTAACTCTGGAGTAAAGCTGGCATGGAATGCTGGCAGCTACCTGGCGGGACTTTCGAATGTGAAGGTGCTGCGTGGACCTTAAAACTTGCTTTTCTGAGACATAAGCCAATGTATTAAACAAAGCATTAAATACCTTAGTTTAATGAAATTTAATACTCAAGTTTATACAGTTTTCTACCTTTATCATTCACCCTTTCAATCACAAGAGGTAAAGCAGTGTCTCTCAAAGTGGGCTGCCTGGACCAGCTGCATCAGCATCACTTGGAAACTTGGTAGAAAAGCAAATTCCTGGTTTGCACCAGATCTACCGAATCAGAGATCTGGGCGTGAGGCCCAACAGTCTGTACTTTAACAAGCCTCCAGGTGATTCTGATGTAAGCTAAATTTAAGAACCACTGAGTTAGGGAATCGCCAATACCAGATTCCAACCTTTGCTCCTTTCCTCAATGGTAACTCTCAAAACACCTTGTTAAATGAAACGTCATTCATGTGTGCTTGGGCTGTTTGTTACTATCACCTAAGAAAACATTTATCATTTATCATTTATCATTTTATCATTGTTAAGGAAAAGAAACCTCAGGCAAGACTTACATATAATTTTTCCAGGTCCTATGCTGGCTTTGAGTCTTAGGATGCAGGGAACTGGGCGCAGGGAGAGATGAGAAGGCTACGGCAATCCATTCAGACATGGACCCCAAAGCTTTGTGGGGCAATCTTGTGACAGGTCAGTGAGTGTCCACCTAATTGGGCAGGAAAAGTTGTCCATTAGCAGAGTAAACAGTGCATGTGAACGTTTCCCCTCCCTCCAGCTATCTCGCTATGCCTGCTTTTCATGACGGCCATACTAACTCACTGTGCCTCTGGCTGGGTGCCTCTTGCCCAGTCCGCATAAGCTGAGTATGACACCACAGCCCACGGCATTAACGCCTGGCCTCCACCAGGTGGAAGCCCTTTTCCTTGAGGTATTTCCTTTTCACCAGGCACTCTCCTAAACCCAAAGGCAGCTTGGAGATAGGACCATGTCCAATTAATCATCTCCTCTATTTCATCTCATGAATGTTTTCTGTTAACAAATCAACACCTCGGTTTAAAAGACACATGTGTGGCCGGGCGCAGTGCTTCACACCTGTAATCCTAGCACTCTGGGAGGCCGAGGTGGAAGGACTGGACTGAGCTCAGGAGTCTGACACCCGCCTGAGGAAGAGTGAGACCCCGTCTCTACTAAAAATAGAAAAATCAGCAGGGCGTGGTAGCGCACGCCTTTAGTCCCAGCTACTCGGGAGGCTGAGGCAGGAGGGTTGCTTGAGCCCAGAAGTTTGAGGTTGCAGTGAGCTACCATGATGATGATGCCACTGCACTCTACCTGGGGTGACAAAGCAAGACTCTGTCTGCAAACAAACAAACAAACAAACAAAAGACATGTGGCTGTTGTAAGAAGAGATTCAGGACGCAAATGATTAATTCAAGAATACTGACTGAAATGAGTGTTTTTTCATTTCATTATGAAGTGAAATGTGAGTTATATGAATGTGAGCATTTTCCCAAGTTATTAAAAATTATTCAAAAACATGCTTTTAAATGTCTATGTAATGCTATACCCCATAGAAATGCAATTTATTAAACTATTCCTCTCATTTTTGGAATTCCAGATAGTTTTCATTTTTTTGTTATTGCAAATAACACTATGAGTGACATATCTAAATATCAGATTGTCTGCATTTCTGAATGTTTTCTTAGGTTCCTAGAAAAAGAATGATTCAGTGAAATGGAATGAACTTTAAGGGTCCTGATGACTTTCTAGAAAGGCTGCAGTGATTTACATTCTTTCCAGCAGCATGAGTGCCTGTTTAATTTAATCACCAACTTTATCACTGGCACAGAAAAATACACTTGCACCTCACAGATCTTAACAAAATTCCACCAGTGATGACCAAACTTAGCAGATTTTATTTTTGTTTTCCTTATACAGAAGATAGTGAACAGCTTGCTGTTTTTCATGTACCAAGAGACATGGATTTAACTAAGTTTACCGTCAAATGGCCCTCATTGGGCCAGACTGTGTGACATGTGGACACTGGGAGAACTGTACCTTGTCCACGGGGCCTGAACACGGAAAAAGGTGTGGGGGAGCTCACAAACTAATCACATATCATCATGAGAAGAAAAACTGCTGATTATTTGCAGGCTGATAACTCAGCTTTCAGAATACTAAGGCCTTGTGTTTCCCTTCCTCCTGGTGTTCTCCTATTTCTTGGACATTTTGCTTTTCCTCTTCATGACCTCAGAGAGCAGAAAGAGATGTGAAGACAAAACCAAATCAGATTAGCCAATAACAACGGTAACCCGCATGTGTACTCACAGCGAGTCATCTGCGGTGCCAGGTGTCTTGCACGCACTCTCATTTAATACTGAGTGCACTGGCATTAAAAACCGGTGGCTGGCAAGTATGAAAGTATGTGCTCACTCATCAGTCCTCCTGCTACCCTAACGAGTTTGTAGGGATTTGAGCTTGGGAATTGCAAAGATCTATTCAGGCCTAGTGTCTTATTACCATGATGACTCCAACTCTAGCTATAAATCACAAACGTTATCTTTCCATTCTTTTGGCAGCACTATCTACAGCATATATGCAAATCGTGGAAAATGGTATAAATAATGTCCAAGGAAATTCTAGATAATAATAAACCCTTTGAAGGTCCTACAGTGGCACAAGGGTGGCTGTATCTCTTAGAGCACAACAGAGAGGTGAGAGTCTGTTACATGACACGAAACAGCGTATACATGAAGACATGACGACATATACACAATGCATACTTTAAAAACACAGACATACATACACATTCTTCTACAAATTAGGAAAGCTAAAGCAGGGCTCACAGCCCAAGAGTTCCTTTCCATTTATAGCTTTTTCTAATAATTTACTTTCTCTTTCTTTTTTATATGTATTTTATCTTATAGGGTAATTGGTGCAGAGAATGCCACAATTTTCACATGCCAATAAAAGAAAACTGAAGAGATGCTTGTTTGTCATCTGGAATGAAATAACCTCAGTCTTTCCTTTATCTATAAACTCAATTTCTGCACCCAGTATATACTATAAAATGGCTGAGGTTTGTGGGGTAAGGGTACAAAAAATTTCAATTTTATTTTGGGAGTGAGTTAAACTGATCTTTCCCAACAATTTTATCTAGAAATAAGGGTTATTTCTATTAAAATGACCAAAACCCAAAAAGGCCAAAGATGCATCAAGAAGTAGAACATTTCCTTTACTGTGGCTTCTCTTTATAATTTTAGTAGCATTCTCCTGATAATTAGGTTTCAAAGTGGGTAGAATGGCTTACAAATGATTTTTCTTTGCCACAATCAGATATATGGTTCATTTTATAAGCATACCAGGACTACACGGTGTGAAAAACAAAGTGATGAAATAACCCCTCAAAGAGCCAACTTTATTTTTTCCAAAGAGTCTAATTACTTTGGGGGAAAACACAAAAAAACAAACCACCACTAATCACACAAACGATTACCAGAAGCTCTTTAGATACTCAAACTGTACAACTAGCATTTGTAAAGCTAATTACAAATTTGGATTCTCTCATTTTAAAAATATACTTTGAAGCAGCCCGCTTCTGTTTCAATGCTAAACCAAAGTCTGCGCAACTGGCACACGGTCAAAGTGAAAAAAATAAATAAAATGCATCACTTGAACAAAGTTATTACTTTCAATGTCACTAAATCCTGAACTGCAAAATACCACAAGCTAAAAAAGAGTGACACCACATGGTTATATTATCTTACGTTTATAAAAGAGCTTACGGTTTCCCAAGCCATAGAGATGTAGGCCTTTTCTCTCATAGCAGCTTCGTTATGTCGGGCAAGCCACTCACTGCCTTGGAGCCCAACACCTCTCACAGGTTGTTGTGAAGATTAAATGAGAATGTATACAAGAGTGTTTTTTGCAAATTATAAGACATACATAAAATGCTGGCTATCATAATTTTTACTAAGAACTTTGTGAGGCAAGAAGATATTAATCCCCATTTCACAGTTCAGGAAACTGACACAGGAAGATGTAACAACAACAAAAAAGGTACTGAGTTAGGAGATTTGAATTTTACTTCTGAATTGGCCACAAACTAGCCAAGTGACTGTAGGACTTGATTCCTTTTGTAAAATGACAGGGTTGGATGTGATGACTTTAAGGTCTTCCTGAGGCCAGTGGTTCTCTGACCTGAGACTTGGCAATGGTAGTTATGGGGGAGCCTTAGGAAAGACCCCTAGTAGTCCTTCCTGGAGGCCAAGGTACCATGAGGCCAGGGGCAGCACCCAGCAATCTGAGGCCTGCAGTACTATGGCAGGTCCTTGAAAAGCCCCCAACCCTTGGGGATGGGACAGACAGTAATTGTTAATAACTCATTTTGTTTGGACTGAGAGGTTGGGGGAATTCTAGGGGAATGGCCAGGGCTTCTGGGCCACTGGAAGGAGGTACAGCAGGAGCTTAAAGCAGGTCTTTATTAACTGGTACATATATTTCAGTATTTTGACAATTGGTGCAGCCAAGTAACTGTATGCCAATTGAATGTCAGTCTTGCTAACAGTCTTGTTGTTTGGCTATCAGTCTCAAAGAGATATCCACCTCTGTGGGCCACCTGCCTTTTTTGGCTGAATTCCCACAGTGTGGGGGGAGAGGAGTAAAAGGGCTATTTTCGGTATTATGAGTGCACATCTGCATATCAGGGCCATATAGGAATTTCATTTGGAAAAGACTGGGTTGCTAACTTAGGCTTCTACTAATGACATTTTTTTTCGCTTAGAGATGGGGTCTTGCCATGTTGCCCAGGTTTGCCTCAAACTCCTGGGCTCAAGTGATCTTCCTGCCTCAGCCTCCCAAGTAGCTGGGACTATAGGAGTACACCACTGTGCCTGACCTCTTTGCTAATGATTCTCTACCAGTGCTAGCATAACTTTCTCTGATAATGGAAATATTTAATATCTGTGCTGTCCAATATGGCAGCCACCAGCCACATGTGGCTACTGAGCACTGGAAATGTACCTAGTGCAAACAAAGAACTAAATTTTCACCTTTAATCAATTTAAATTAATTTAAATTTAAATAGTCACATGCAGTTAGTGGTTACCTGATTGAACAGTGCAGCCCTAGGCTGTCTCAATACCAGTTTTCTTGGACTTGTGTCAGACCCCAGGAGCTCATAGGACAATACCCAATATATTTCTTCAGTGAGTATTTACTTCTCTCCTCCTAGGTGCTGGGAACCATTTGGGTGTCTCAAAACAATGGTGAATAAGGGAGCCATGGACGCTTCCTGCCCTCATGGCGTTTTTGCAGCTAGATTGATTTCCGAAGACCTCACAAACTCTTGAAGTGGCTCACCAGACTTCTCTTAGGAAAAGGTGGGTGAGGAGATATGGTAATGCTACACTAAGCATGAAAGCACTGCTTTTTCATTTCTTCATATTTACTGTTAGAGAAGTTGGGGGAAATTTAAAAAGAAATATCTGAATGGTTACTATTCATTCACTTACAAGTAAAGCAACATATCCCAGATAGGGGAAATTATCTGTAAGTAATTACCTCTTGCATAATCTTACACTTACTTAAAAGGAAAAGTCAGAGGAACCCATATTCTTAAGCTAAGAAAAAGTAAATGGTATTTAGTTACAGCAATAGTCATAAAAAGTACAAGTGGGTCTCCAGCTGCAAACAGTGGGCAAGGGGATATTTATACCAATTAGTTGTGAAATGATCAGGTTTTCTGGAAGGTACTTCTTGTATAAGTAAGGCTGATTGCATTCTTTATCCCTACAACTCAATTCTTAGCTAAGATTTTCTTAGTGGCTTTAATAGGATTTGATGAGCAAAGTCCTATTTGCTTTTCCCCAGGAAACTACAGTTGGAGGTATTTTTATCTACATTACAAATCTAATACTAACATAATTCTAAGAAACACAAAAGTGGTTTAATGATCTTCCAATTTCCAGTACTGCCCCTCATGTCCTCTTGTTGTCAATTCTCTCCTATCCTAATTGCCTCTTCCTATCTTACTGGGATCTGGAGTGTTACAAAGAACACAAAACAAAATATTCAGAATTGCTTTAGGCTCCTGTTTGAACCTGAATCCAAGTTTGCCTAACTTTAAGGACAGGACATCATGCTTTAGGATACAGAGTTTTTAAGCTACCTTTCTCCATTTTATTAACATTATCACTTCAGATGAAAGCTTCACCAAGCCAAACAACCGGATTTCATGCAGCATCCCAGTGGGATCATACGTGGATGATACCAGCGAGCCAATCTTTCTACCTTCAACATGCCTCTTCTGGACCCCCTGCCCCAAATCAGACTCTAGATTTTTAGGGCTAATAAATGATTCTTCCACATCTATATATACACACACACATACACGCTATCACTTTTTCCCTCTGAATTGAGTAGAAAGACAATTTACAGTGGTCAGAAAACAAGAGTTCAAAATTTAGTTCCAAAAATACAAATTGCATTTAGAGACTATTCCCTGCTAAAAGAGGTCAAATCTCAAATGTTTTGCTGGTCCCACGCTGTATAAAATATTACTGAAAATTTGATGACAGCTTTACAGGCAAAGACGCTAACTGTGAGTGGCCCTGGTCCTTATACATACAGAAACACTAAATGGAGCAGTCACACGCCATTCTGTGGCCAGAGGGCTTTAAAGAGAAAAAGGTCAACTGATGGTAATTTTTTGGAAATTCAGAGATGAATTTTTTTTTTCTTAAATCTACGTTTTTAAACAGACTTTCAACAGTCACTCGTATAAGACAGTAGACCTTTGAATCATAGATCTTGTGGCTTTTCTGTTTTGTTCTACTGGCATGGGAAGGTGGAGTAAGGAAATGTGCTTTTTTGCTGCAACAGAGAAAGAAGGGGGGAGGAGACACAGCCATTTCAGACAGGATGGAGAAAGTTAATTAAGATAAAACAGCTTTGAAAGTTTCCACTTACACATTTCAAGTGCTGGGACCAAGTTATTCTGGTTGGAGAACCGCAGCTAGAAAATTCACTTCTTTGATAGTCAAGGTGTTTAAGTTCCCAAGTAAAGTGGCGAGGTTTTCAGATTTTCACTTCTATCATAAAAGGATGGTGCAATCAGAACCACTTGCCACTAACAATTCAGAAAAGAGAAGAAGCTAAAAAGAAATAAGTGTTGAAAACACATAACCTGAAATAATTTCGGGCTTTCTACTGTAGACTTGATATATGAAAAATGGAATACTATGTAGTCCTGCATCATCATCATCATCATCATCATTTCCATTTATTGAAAACTTCATTTGCTAGAAATGGTGCTAAGAGTTTTATAGGTATTATTATTAGCCCATCTGGTGGATAAGAGAACCCTGGCTCGGAGAGTCAAGGTGCCTTGCCTAAGGCCTCACTGCTGGAGTAGGGAGGACACGTGCTCTGACCCCAAGCCTGCCTGACTCTGAAGGCTTCCCGCTGCCATCCACTATAATCTGGGGAGACGACATCCCTCTCCCTGAAAGGCCAAATGACCACTTTTCCCCTATGCTAACAGTAAAATGTCAAAGTAAAGTGACAAAGCTGCAGGTCCTACAGAGCAATTTAATTATTTGTGTAAAAAGAGTTGATCAGCTTGTTAGTGGTAAGATGGTTGTTTCATGAAGTGTAGTCTCTCACTTGTTACACTTCCGCACTCTTTCTGTTCCTTGACTATACAGAGCCCTTGCCCGGCCTTGCCACTTGCTTATCTCTCTGCCTGGAATTCCCTTCCCCCTACCCTTAGCCTAGCTGGTTACTTCTCCACCACTAGGTCTAGTTTAAATATGTCACCTCCTCAGAGACCCGTCCCTCTTAACATGCTCCGTCCTCTCCCTGATAGCTATGCGTCACCCTGTTTGGTTCCATCAGGGGATAATAAAAATCCACATGTTTCTTTACTGTATAATTACCTATCTTCCCTCCAGATCTGTGTAAGACCCATGGTGGCAGGGACCTAGCTTCTCTTGTTCCCCACCAATACCTGGCAATTGGGGAGTGCTTGGCACAGACTTGATGAATGAATGGATACATGAATGCATGAAGGAACACCAGTGTCTGTAGGCTCCAGCGACAGAAGCGTAGAGAGGGACAGGTGGAGGAGACACACCACCCTGGGATCTGTCTGCCTTCACTGACCCTCGCATCCTAGGCCAGAGTTCACCTGCTCTCAGCTGGAACCCCACCTGGACTGACCACACATCTGCCCTCAGCCCTCCTCTCCAGCTGCCGCCTCCCGAAACGGCCTCTCCTTCCCCACAGAGGCTCTGCTTCCTGCTGCTCCTTCCTCACATGACAAACTCAGCTTCTCTCTCTGCATTTAGTCTTTACGTTCCCATCCCCATCTGCCTTGTACAGAGATCAATTGTGCTTAATCTTTCTGTGAGCACGTATCCTCAGAGAACCTGGCCCTGTGGTCCCCATAACCATGGGGCACTGTCAGGGCCAACTCCGGGCTCGCTGCGTCCCTAACCCAGCCTGGTGTCCAGTGCCAGGCTCTTTCTCTGCCCTCCGTCCTGAGCCACCTCCATCCTCTCTCCCGTGACATCCAAGCTTGTGAATGACTCTTGCCAGGCTGAAAAAGAAAGAGTGGGAAGCAGAGGAGAGTGTAAGAGCAGCAGAAGCTGCTGCGTCCACACAGGGAGTCTGTGGACTGCGCTTGTCCATATGGGTTTTCATACTGTTCTGCAGATCTGGTTTTTAATAGTGAGTTTAAACTACGGATCAGCAGAGCTGAAAGGGACCTTGGAGATCACTGAGTCCAACCTCCTCATTTTACTGATGAAGCAGCAAGGTGTGAGGAGAGGATGGAGGAGGCAGAAAAAGCAGCATTTACTGAGAGCTTAACATCTGCTTTCAGATACGTGGCCCCAGGTCCCCTAGGCAGTGAGTGGCAGAGTGGGGACCACAGTGCTTAGATGAGCACCCCCATTCCACACACGCTTTGGCTTATTCCTTACACACTCACATCGTGCGTGGGAAAGGGCATGACATTTACTATACAAAGATACTTGGAGTTCTTATATCAAAAGGTAAAAAAATGGATTTTCCTTCTAGATTATCTGATATACTTTTTTTCTTGTGGTAAAATATGCAAAACATAAAATTTACCATTGTAACCACCTTTAAGAGTACTCTCAGTGGCATTAAGTACATTAGTTTTTTTGTGCAATCACCACCACTATTCATCCCATACATTTTTAAGTGAGTATTTTCTAAATAGTAAATCCAAAATAAGATTGAAAACGGCCAAAAAAAAAAAAAAGTAGCAAGAAAAGACAGGTAGAAAATAAACTTTTAAGGTTGCATGTTATCTGACAAAACTTTTCAAACAAATTAGGTTCTCTGTGAAATGTTCTTCATTATTTTCCTAGTTGTGAAACTGGAACTGTGAGAGTAACAGCCACCAGGTGAAAAGGTAGATTTGTTGTTTCTCTAGGTTCTATAGTAGCTGTATCCGCTTACGAAAATGTTATGCAACCCAGGACATCGATACAACCTTCCACGCCTCCTCCATAAAAGGACAAGTAAAATAGTATTTCTTGGAAAGACAGGCATTTACCAGTGCACCACATCTAGATGGAGCTGTCTCCGTCACTCCGGTCTGTTTCTAAACAGGGATTAAAAGTGTTGGCACGGAGCACAAAGAATGTCCCTTAGCTATTCAGCATTTAGATCAGCTCCACAATATATTTAGCAAGGTTTTTTTTTTTTTTTTTTTCCTTCCCTTCTTGGTTTAATGACCTCAAATGTACCAACATCCTGTCTTACCTAATCCCCTAACAAGTTCTATCAAATGCCAGGACAGAATCAGACAGCACTGCAGGCAGTGAGATCACTCGCTAAGAATTCATTTTTATTCCAAAAATTAGAAGTGCCAGACCATTTAACACAATCTATCACACAGCCAGAAAATTAGCTTAGCACTTCAAGAGAAACATCTAAATAATTTTTTAAAACTTTCTTTTTGTCATAGATCCTTTAAAAACCTCGTGACTCTCTCCCCAGAAAAAGATGCATATACACAAAACATTTCCACATGATAACAAGGGTTCAAGGATCCTTTGAAGCCGATCCAGGGATCCCCTAAGAATCCACAAACCCTAGGTTGAAACTGCCCGTAAAGGAACTCCAACAAGAGTTCACTTTGACCACAAGCCCCTGTACTGGATCCTGGTCCCTGGAGCGCTCCAGGGTGACTTCTGCCAGTGCCACTTTAGTCCCTGGAAGAGAAATGACTTCTCCTTTCAGCTTCAGGAACATCCCTACGTGGCTTCTGGTCAAACTTACTGCCAACAGGACTGTGCCTCTTACTGAGTCAGCCAGCTGCTCTGGGAACATTCACTTCTTTTACCAGGCTATGACGTGCTTGCTGTGCCCTGATGTTCTGAGGTTCTGCTCTTTGATTTGCCATCTTGGATACTGCGGTCCTCTCTGTCTTCCTGTCACTTTCCTGGCTAGTTCTTGTGTTACTGTTATTTAAAAAATTAAACCTGATTTTTTTTTTCTTTACCATAAAAGTAACAGTCTTCCCTATGTATTTAAATCCTTTGCATTTTCTCCAAAAGCATCCTTTAACTTTCATACCTGTGCCCTTGGAAAGATTCTTGCCATCTCCAAGCAGCAGTTCCTGCCATCTCTGTCCGGCCTGCCACAAGGTTACTTCTCTCAGAGCAGTGCTGCACAGTGGGTAACGAATACGCCTAAAGTCAGGTAGACCCAGGTCTAATCCCAACAGTTTGGCTGACTCACTTTGGCCAACTAATCTAAACAAAGGTTCAATTTCTTCATACAAACAAATCAGGGTGATAGTATCAACCTATGGGGATTTTTTTTTAAAGGAAGATCAAATGAACTAATACATGCACAGTTCCTGAGACATAGAAGGTGCCTAGTAAATTGTGGTGCCCATTTCTTTCCTAACTCTTCACATATGGGATGCAGCATACATTGTGCATTTTATTTTATTTTAATTATTTCAAAATACTAAGGCGGTACAAATGTTTTTGTTACAAGAATGGCTTTTGTAAACATTGTGCATTTAGAAACAACCCCTGCTGCTTTCTGTTAGGTGGCCAGGACCATTTATGTTTGGACTCTTAGATATTTTTTAACAGGTTCATTGAGATATAATTCACATACCCTCATAAAGTTCACATCTTTAAAGCGTGCAATTCAGTGGTTTTCAGTATATTCACAGAGTTGTGCAACCATCGCCACTATCCAGTGCCAGAATATTTTCATCATCCCAAACCCCATACCCACAGCAGTTACTCTTCATTTCCTCTTCCCCTCAGTCCTTGGCAGCCACCAGTCTACTTTCTGTCTCTTTGGATTTGCCTATTCTGCACATTTCATATAAACAGAATCATACAATACGTGGCCTTTTATGTCTGGCTTCTTTCACTTGGCATGATATTTTCAAGGTTCACCCATGATGCAGCAAGTGTGAATACTTCATTCCTTTTTATGGCTACATAATAATCCACTGTATGCACATACCACATTCTGTATATCCATTTATTGTTTGATGGACATTTGGGTTGTTTACACTTTTTGATTATGATTAATGTAGCTAAGAACATTTGTTACAGTTGGACAATTTGGACGTATGTTGTCAATTTGCTTGGATGTACACCTGGGAGTAGAACTGCTAGGTGTAATGGTTAATTGTATGTGTCAACTTGGCGAGCCCACAGTACCCAGATACCGTTCAAACATGTTTGGGTATTGCTGTAAGGTATTTCTTAGATGAGATTAATATTCATATCAGTAGTTTCTGAAAAGCATATTACTCTCCAGAATGTATGTGGGCCTCATCCAATCAGTCAAAGGCCTGAAGAAAAAAGACTGAGCTCTGCTGAGGAAGAGGGAAATCTGACAGCAGATTCCCTTTGGACTCTAACTGCAACATCAACTCTTCCCTGGGTCTCCAGCCTGCTGGCCTATCCTGCAGGTTTTGGACTTGCCAGCCTCCACAATCATGCGAGCCAATTCCTTAAAATAAATCTATCCTCCTTCCCCCTTCCTTCTCTCTCTCTCCCCACACACATATACCCACACACACCCGTTGGTTCTATTTCTCTGTCCCAGCACAATTTGTCCAAAAGATTATTCTTTCCCCATCAGTTTGTACTGGCACCCTTGTTGAAAAACTTTGACCATAAACATAAGGGTTTATTTCTGGACTTTCAATTTTATTCCATTGTCTATCTTACAATTATACTGTATCCAAAACTACACTGTCTTGATTACTTTAGCTTTGTAGTATGTTTTGGAATAAGGAAGTGTGAGTCCTTCAATTTTGTTCTTCTTTTTCAAGATTGTTTTAGCTATTCTGGGTTCCTTGCATTTCCATAGGAATTTTTAAAGTAGCCTGTTAATTTCTGCAAAAAAGCTATCTGGGATTTTGATAGGGATTGTGCTGAATACGTAGACCAGTTTGGGTAATACTGACATCTTAACAAGTCTTCTGATCTACGAACATTGGATGTCTTTCCATTTATTTAGTTTTGTAAAATTTCTTTCTGTAGTGTTCTGTAGTTTTTAGTGTTCAAGTCTTGGACTTCTTTTCTTAAATTAATTCCTGAATATTTAATTTTTGCTGCTATTGTAAATGGAATTGTTTGCTTAATTTCATTTTTAGTGTTTCATTGCTAATGTATAGAAATAAAACTGATTTTTGTATACAGATCTTTTATCCTGAAAACTTGCCGATCTTCTTTATTATTAGTTCCAATCGTTTTTTTGTGTGTGATTTTTAAAAAATCACACAGAAGTATTTTTAAGTATCCTAAAGCATAGGAAGATCCTGGCACATAAACCCAGGACTTAGATTTCACTGTAAATACCAAGAGCTCATGGTACTAGTCCCCCTTCCCAAGGCACTGGGTGATGCTCCTGCTTCTGGGTCATGGTCTTCGTGGCATTCCTACTCTCACTGACTGCCCATATAATGATTTGGAGAGAAAAGTTCCTGGGACTGCAGAGTACATGGTGAGACACAAACCTATTTTCCACAGAAGTGGTATTATAAAGAGAGGCCAGGTTTCCAGCCCATCCCCTAAAGTCTATTAAATGAGCATCACTAGGTGAGGATGCCACAGGGTCTGGCATCATTATTCTCAAAGAGAGAATTTAAAGGTTTGTTTCAATGGGAAACCACAGAATGAGCCTTTACAAAAGAACCTTCCTATCAGTAGAGACTTCGTATGAGTTTGTACATAGACATCTCCTCTAACCTACTTCTTTCCACTCAGGGCAGGCTCCCAATGTGCAATACTGTGAGGGACAGTGATGGTTATTTTCACAAAAACTGCTCAATTTGACACAAAATATAAGTTTTTTTTTTTTTTTTTTTTTGCCAGACTATATTTTGCTTCAGGTTTAAAAACTGATTTCCAGCCAGCATTCAGAGACCTACTTTGCATCTTGATCCGTGAGTCACTGATTTGAGCATGCATTTGCCCAGAATACACAGGCATGCGAAAGGATCAAAATATCACACTTTGATTGATTTAGAAAGTTATTTTCTACCACCACACAGTCTGAGAGTTTCTATGCTGCATCTGACTAACTGGGGAGGTGCAGCAGCAGAGAGTGCTGGGAGCTGCTGTGTGGAAGACCTTGTCCCTCCTTTCAGGCACCAAGATCCAGGGAGCAAAATCCTCAGCTCCCCGCGGCAAAGTGCGTCTGCGTGACACTCATCTGACCACAATCTGGGTGCCGGAGTCATCTTTTGAAGGGATCCTGGTATTTCGATTTGACAAAAATCGAGAAACATTTTAGAAAGAAAATCGGATTTGTGTGTAAATGAAGAATATTCCTGAAAAGAAACTGTTATGAAACTGAAATCTGGAGACCGCGGTGGTGCTAAGTTGAGTCATCAGTTCCCTTTACACCCTAATAATTGACGGCACTTTGATCACAATGACTGCTCTGGGTGATGCTTTTTTGTTTGCTTTTTTAAGTACTTCCTTGTGTAAACAGGTTGTCTCACTATCATCTTTGCAAACATGTTTACATTTGGGGGAGCATGGGGAACATCTGTTAGAAACAGATTTCGCGCTTTTCTGTCAACTTAGGGAAATCTGAATCATATTTCTTGGTAATATATAAAAGCCCCTGGAGAGTTAAATAAAGTTCCACTGGAAACGGGACTAATGGGATATTGTGATTGCTCTTTGCATGTGTATTTAAAAATCTGTCCTGAAAACATCCATTTGAAGTAGTTAGAAACAGGCATTAATTATTGTCCATTTTTGTAAATGGAGACAATGAAGTATAGAGAGGTTCAGTGGCCTGGTCAGTGACTGAGAAAGTGGCAAAGAGTGACCACACACATTCACAGGCCTTTTGATGTATATATTGACCTTTCATCAGGACCAAAAAAATCCTGGGATATCAAGGGTCCTTTGATATTATTTCCAAAAAGTGTTACAGTCCTTCACAATTTTATTGGGAAGATCTTTTTGATTCTGGAGAGGGCAAAGGAGGGGCTGAGCGACAGACCCTAAATAGAGCAGTTTCTTTGTCCAGGTCTCGAGTCAGAGATCTAGGTGTGTGTGGGGAGGTGGGGGCATGCAGAAGGGAACAGGAACAAAGCTGGAAGGACAGCCTGAACAAACAAGAAGACTTCAGACAAAACGCTCTACTGAGACATCCATACCGAGCTTGCTCCTGTCGTGCCCAGAAGCATGATACTCCTTTTGGGAGGCTGTGCCAACTTGCTCTGGCCCTTACAGTCCAGGCAGGAGTGGTCTCTGAGTGATAAGAAATAACTGCTGTCACGAGGGAATGAGAGATGCAGCAGATTTTATTTAAATGCCCCACAGGCAGCAGAGCCCTTAGATCTGGGCAAGAAGGGCCCTTCTCTCCTTCAGCCAGGCCGAGGAACCACTGTCCCCAACCCTGACTCGAACTTGTGATCTTCCCCTTCAACGCTCCAGAGTTTCCTTCCCAAGTGGTCCCAAGTGAGCTTCCAAAGTCAATGGAACCCTTTCCCCTGGGTCCTTCCTCCCTTGGGTGGGCCACCCCACCTGAAGGGTGAGCAAACGGCCAAGGGCAGCTGTTTAAAGAGATGTGGATTCTCTTGGACGTGCGGATTGGGGTGTCCATGTGCACGTACTGAGGCCCATGCAGGATGGAGGGAGGTGGGGAGCAGGAAAGAAGGGAGAGTGTGTGTACGGGTTTCCCCTATGGCACCACGTTCCCGTTTGTAACTCTAAGAAGACTGAGAATTCTAAATTAAAGCCTGGCCTTAAATTTATGAAAGGTAATGACATCAAGGCAGAAGGACAGAAACATATTTTATGCAACCAGTTAGCCTGACTTACAACATTTTAATATTTAAACATATAGCACATGAACTTCAATTGTGCCCTTGTCCTGAGCCCTGCAAATATTAGAGCCAGACCTGTCCAGGGGCCACATGGATCAGGGCTGGGCACCCTGCAGCCTGCAGGTGTATGTGATGCACACTCAGTGCTGTAGCCACTGACCCTCTGGGTGAGAAGTGGAGGTGGCTGCAAAGCACTTTCATAATATCAGGGTGTTCACACACAAAGGTTTCCTTCACTTGTTGTTTTGGGAAGACTATGCTAAAGAGAGCTTAGCCAAATATTTTCCTGTTTGGCTACAGCCAAATACATCAGGGTCTTGCTATGGGCTAACTAAGCAAACCTTAATCTTTAAAAAAAAAAAAATAATCACCTAATACTTTCATCTCTTGTGGGTTTTTTTTTTTCCATGCATACTTTATAACGTATGTATCAGCAGCTAGTTAAACAACTTGATGGTACCAGTGGGAACCAAACCAACAGCAGTTACACACAACATGTAAGGACCAAAACATAGGCAGGAAAATAAAAATACCAATGAACGTTAGGCTGAACTGTAAGAAATAATTAAGTAGCTGTACATCAAATGCATGCATATGATTCATTTTTAAAGGCCCACACATGTTACACCCACTTTCAGGAGTTTCCCAAAGTAATTTAAAACCACTTGATGTTGCTTCCTGTTTTTCAGTCCTTTTATCTGTTTATAGGGGTGGCAATTCTATGGCTACCAATTGAACAGGAGAAAAGTGAAAGATGGGGCAATTTTCCTGGTTTCGGTCCTCAAAATCTGCTTTAAAAGGCCTAATTTGTAGACCTTAAATTCCAAAAATTGGGGCTCCATGCTTCAAAGTAATCATTTAAGACTCATCCCATGTTATAACCACAGTTTGCATCAACATTTTCTCTTGGAGTTAATGAACCTCTCGCATCAACTTTGTGCTTCCTATTCTCTCTAAAGCTCCCTTCTAAAGCAACCAAGCTTCAGAAGCAGAATTAGAAAACTGAGGACAGAGGCTCGTTGGCTTTGGTCTGTGTTCAGTGCATTTTCCTTTTCCTCCTTAAAAGAAGGACTGACAGGAAAGGGCCTTTTCACATCTTGAAGCTAAAGTTTCAAAAAAGCTAGAACATTTCAAAGATATTTATTCCATAAAATTATCCTCAGGTACCAAAAGCAGCTCTGGAGAAGTGACCACCTCTTCTTGTTTGGCCTTCATAGCTCATTATTTTAATCAAGTAGATGGTTAGTGAAAAGCGAACCTACATTTATCATGAAATATTAATAAATACAGTCATGTACTGCATAATGATGTTTTGGTCAATGATGGAGCGCATATATGACAGTAGTCCCATAAGATAATACTGTATTTTACTGTACCTTTTCTATGTTTAGACATATAAATACCACTGTTATAATTGCCCACAGTTTTCAGTATAGTAACATGCTGTCATGCTGTACAGGTTTATAGCCTAGGAGCAATAGACTGTATATACCATACAGCCTAGATGAGCGGTAGGCCATACCATCTAGGACACTCTATGATGTCCACACAGTGATGAAATCACTTAATGGTGCATTTCTCAGAATGTGTTAAGCGATGCATGACTGTACGATCAAGGTGAGAGGCATTTTTGAGATCAGCTAGTACAATCTGTCATCCAAGGCTTGACCACCAAGTGGATGATTCTGATTAAACACCTCTAACGAGAAGAAATGTACTGCCAATTCCACTTTGGAGAGTTATTTAATACATACACAATATTATTGCATACATCATCGTGGAGGTCTGTCTGAGGCAAATCTGCCTCCTTGTCACCTAAAAACATCGGTCTGCCCTCCGGGGCTACCAGAGAAAGGACAGCACGTACACACATGGTAGGGAGCAAGTGTGACTCTACCTCTTCTCTTCACCCCAGTCTTTTCTCTGGGTAATTTTTTCCAGTTCCTTCAGATGTCACTTGGGACATGGTTTCAAGTTCTCTTGCTATCATTGCCGTGGGCCATTGTCCTTTGAAAAAATTTAAGCTCTAAATTTTAAAATAATCATTTCCATTTAATACCATGTAATAGCCCATAGTACATTTGCCAACATATCCATCAAAATGTGAACTCAGATACAGCACAATTTTACCAGCAAGGAACAGAAAGAACCATCCATCACCTTCTTGGTCCTTTAATGCAGTCCACAATTCTATAAATGTTCTGGGCAGCTCCATCACATCACTGACGAGGATTGAGCTGACAGAAATGAAACTCTTCAAGGACCTTTCATATATTGCTATTGTGTTTTATTTCCCACATTCTCTATTTGTGATGGGGGGGGGGCGGGGGAGATACAACTGTAGGTCATGGCACTTATTCCTATTATTAAATGTCAACTTGTTCAGGTCTAGTCCCTTTTTTCCCCTTCTTTCTACTGTCTGTTCACTCAGTGGCAAAGGAGCACATGAAAGAGAATTGTGCTCAAGGGATTTTTTTTTCTATCATGAAATTGCACTAGACTTACAACACAGTGGGCAGTCACGGTGAAAACAAACTCAGTAAACAATACCCTTCAAGAATTGGCTCAGTGTGTATTCTGTGTTGAATCCTGCTTGGTAAATTCCGAGAGGAAACTCTGAATAAATATTTGCCGTATTTATTTATTTCTCCTACTGAGAACTATCTAAGACAAGAGGATGTTTAATGATGAAACAGATTTCAGGATTTCTGCTCTCTGCAGCGTCCTGCCCATGGGGCGTGAGGAGTGATACAAGTCCCAGCCTCATAATGAAACCAGACACAGTTCACTTCCTTATTTTCTTAAACTACCCCGTCACCTGGAGGATGTCTTGAGATGACACAGAGTTAGTCATGTATCACTAACCTGACATACTGAAGGGAATGACTCCTACTCATTATCATGAAAAATAATATTTAAAATATCCTCCCAGGAAGATGGACATGTTTTTTAGGGATGGAATACAGCCCTCACTAAGCTTGCCTGCTGGAGCTGCTGATCCCCATAGTCTTGCAAGGAGGATGGAGACATTTCAAATCCAGGGCCATTTCCTCTTCCAATTGACATAATAAGGAGAGGTCAAGCAGCATCCAGTCAGAGATGAGTGGACGCTAGGTTACTCTTCCACAGCTTATTACTGAAAGTGAGCTACCAAAGAAATCACAAAGCACTCTTTGTCTAATTCCTCCTCTCTCTCCTTCCCAGTCCCTCAGCTTCTGGGAAACAGCCTGAGTGCTGGAGATCAGACAGAGGAGGCCAACTCACAGGCTGTTATCAGGTGGGTTCTTTGCTTCTGCAGCCTAGAGGATGAGATCAAATGGCCGGGACAGCGGACAATGTCTACCATCTCTCTAGATTCAAGCAAGTGAAAAAACCAAACAACCAATCAAATGCAGAACATAGGCCCTTCTTGTCTTAGAGCCTTCCAGAACTTTCTTCAGTTTTAGTTGTTTCCTACTGTCTACCTTTTTATTGACAACACAGGGATGATCTGCTCCATTCTTGGGCTTTCTGTTTGCCCCTCCTCCTCCTATCAGAAATCAATCACTATTCTTGAGCTCTGGATCCCGTCCCCTTCTCCCTCACTTACGGAATCTATTCATGAGTTTACTCTCACTCTCCCTGTGACATCAATTTTTCTTTCTCTCGGTCCGTTTCCATTGGCAAACAACCAAGTTTAACATCTCCCATCTTAAAATCCCTTCTTGACTTCAAAGCTTCCTCCAGATATCAGCCCCTTTCTCTGCCCCTGTTCTGAAGAACACCCTCAAAAGAGTTATCTATACTTGCTGCCTTTATTTCCTGATTTTTAAATCTCTCTTTCACCTGTTAGAAGTAAGTAGGTTTTTGTGCTACTCCAGAAAAACTGCTTTTATAAAGGTCATCAGTGATCTTTGCCTTGCCAATTCCACGCTCAATTCTCTCCTCTCATCTTATGTGACTTCTCGGCATTGTTTGACTTAGTCGTCAACTTTCTCCATGAAACCACTTCTCCCCATGGCACCAGGGGCATCATGCTGTACTGCCTTCCCATCCATCGCACGTGGGATTCCTTCCTGGCCTCCGTAGCTGGTTCCTCCTCCTCTGCTCACCCTCCACATATCCGTGTGTCTCAGAGCTCCCTCCCTGGACTTCCTCTCTTCTCTCACTGCACTCACTCCAGGGCAGTGGCTTTTGTTACCTGTATGCTGAGGACTCCCAAATGGAGTATATGTTGCCCTGACCTCTTCCCTAATTTCAATATCTAGTTTTTTACTCAGCATCTAAACTTGTACCTCCAACACACATCTCAAACATAACGCAGGCCAAAAAGAATTCTTGGTTCCACAGTCTCTCCCAAACTGCTTCTCTCCAACTTTTTTCAACACAGCTGCTTGGGAAAAATATGTGAACATGAATCAAAGAGAGTACGAAGACTTCCATCTGCCCTACCGCCATAATCCATCTCCAGTGGAACTATTAATACTTCTCATTAGCTCGGCATTTCTCAAACATGTTGGTCTGAGGACTCCTTTACACCCTTAAAAATTAATTTAAAGACCACATAGAGTTCTTGATGATGGGGGTTATATCTATTGATATTTGCCATATTAGAAATTAAAACAGAAATTTTAAAAATACAGAATTCATTTTATGTGTAATAACAATGGAGTTATTACATATTAACAAAAATAACATTTTATGAAAAACAACTTATTTTCTGAAACAAGAGTGAAACAAGTAAGGGTGACATTTTTGCAAATCTCTTTAGTGTCTGGCTTAATAGAGGACTGTTGGGTTCTCATATCTGTTTCTACATTCGATCTGCTGCAATATGGTGTTTTGACTGAAGGATGTGAAGAAAATCTAGCCGCACGCATATATGTAGTTGGAAATGGGCAAAGTATTTAATAGTCTTTTGATAACTGTGGATACTCCTCTTTAATTCTACACCAGAACTCAACAAATGGTAGTTTATAAATGTGGAGTCTGAAATATGGAACCTGAAATCCTTGAAGAAACTTTTATTATTCTGTTTCATTAAAATCTATCGCTCTATCTTGTACTTTGAATGCACCTTTTACCTGCGCGTTATTTTATAACATCACGCATTGGCCATTTGGAAATACTTGTTCACTAAGTGCAGAGATCTTCCAAACATTCACACGTTTCATGATTTGATACCAAAAGCTCCACACTTGTTAGTACTACCATCAATCTTATCAGAAAAAGTCCTTTATGTATTAGGAAGTCATCAAGCTCTATCGTGGCAGCTACCATGTTTTCCAAAATTCTAATTTTTGTTTCAAGCCCAAATTTTATCATTGGCAACAAATATTGTCAGTTGTTTCCTTGAAGTGTCAGGACACTTCATTCATTTCTGAGAAATTATCTGTCAAATAAATACCCAAATCTGAATAACTGGAGTTTGTCTGTTTGTTGTTCTTTGTAAGTCATACTGGCATTCTGTGAAGAAAGGAGCCAGCTCAGCTTAGCGCTCCAAATACCTGCATATGGGTTTTTCCTTGAGACACCATCATACTCTGGTATGTGGCAGAAATGCTTTATGTGCCCTTCCCATTTTGGCACACAGAACATTAAAAAGACATCGCTCAACAGTTGAGATTTAATAACAATGATAATTGTTACTGCTTCATCAAGGAGACTGTGAAGTAACACTGGCATTCTGTTCTACTGTGAGCGTGTGGTGGTGAAGAACTAGCACGGTTTGGTGTCACTGCCTTGTTCCATGCTGAGGTGCCAACAGTTTAATCCACCATCACATTTGCACCGGCAGCACACACATCAACACTGCGAAAAAGACACATGGCATCTTGGCATGATTATGAAAAAAGTTTCGCCTTTGTGTTCCCCCGACAGGATCTCGGGGACCATCAGGAACCCACAAACCACACTTTGAGAACTGTGGCACTAGCTTGGCATCTTCTGTACAGGCCAGCACAATCTCTCTCCTGGACTTGTGTAAAAGCCTCCTCTATGGTCTCTCTGCTTTCAGTCTGGCCTCTGTAGAAGCCCTGCTTCTTCACAGAGCAGCCAGAGTAACCTTTGAAAAATGTGCACCAGATACACAGCTCTCCTGCCTGAAATCCATCCTTTGACTTCCCCCCGGCTTGCGGAATAGAACCTGAGGTCCTTGCGCTGGCCTGCAAGGCATGGGCTTGGCCCTTTCTCCTTGTACCTGCTCTCCTCTTACCCTGTCCAGTCATGTGGCCCGTAGGCCTCCTCAAACCCATCTTGTGTGCTTCAGCCTGGAAGGCTCCTCTCCTGGGTCTTAGCAGGGTAGGGTCCTTCTCCTCCTTTAGGTCTCAACTCCTGGTGTCAGGCATTATGACACCTTCCCATACACATCTCCCCATGCAGTGCCCTACTCTGGGTCACATGGCTCCATTTTATTATCCTCATAGCACTCAACACTCTCCAAAATTATGCCAATTCTTCATTTGATTTTTGGTTTATAGTCTGTACAGAATATGAGTTTCTACAAGAATAGAAATCTTATCTCTTGTGCTATGCTGTATCCCTACCCTCTAGGACACTACTTGGAATACTGCAGCTGATTGATTAGTATTTGCTAAATGGCTGCAAGCATGCATGAGTGACAACAGTTGGTATGATACTATGCAGGAAAGCCGTCTGTGTACTGCAAAATAACATATACACGTAATGTAAGAGAAATAATGTGCTACAACTTGTAAGGCCCCTCACTAGTACATACTTTGCCTTCTCAAAGAAGTAGATGACATTATCACCTTATGAATGTTTGCCATCTTGATGACATTTCTGCAGATCAAACCAGGTAAGACTGTAAGATGTCACTGTCCCTCCTCAAACTGCTCTCCCTGCCACCAGTCCTTTTCTTCTCCAGGCCATCCTCTACAATGTAGGTCAATTTTCAACATGAAAACCTCATCACGTCACCTCCCTGCATCCACTGATCTTAGGATGAAGCTCAAATACAGTTTCCAAGGCTGTTCATGTTCAGGATGTTGCTCCCTCACCAGCCTCATCTTTCGCCCCTCCTCCTACCTTGCTCCATGCTCCTGCCACCCTGAACTTCAGTTCTTTTCTCATCTCAGCATTCGTATGCTCATTCCCTCCCCTTCCCCTGCTAACTGCTCCCTCAGGTGTAAGATTAGAGAGTACTTAAGCTCAGAACCTTTTCTGACTCTCTCTGGGTTAGGTTCACTTCTTTTGTAATTCTACAGCATCCTGGACTTCTGTAATCACAGCCTTTGTCATTCATATGACAAATGCTCCTTCACCTCCTCCTTCACTCAGCTGTAAGCTCCTGGGTATGGACTCTGCTATCCTGCGCCTCACTGAGCCCTGGGATCCTGAATGCCACCAAAGACACAACAGGTTCTCAAAAATCAGTGAACAAAAGAACTAGTCCATGAATCCCATCAAAGACAAAAGAGGTCATTCTAGGGAACGTGCATGTGGTTAGCTTTGCTTTTTATCTTTAATATCTTTGATTCTTCCTAATTCCCGAACTTGATTTTCAGAATTCTTGTTTTAGCTTTCTAGTCTTGTATTTTGGATCAACATGTATCTCTCCATTATTGTGTGTTTTTCATACCAAGCAAGAATAAACTTATCTTAACTAAGTTTAGGTACTTCTCTTCTAAAGTCTTTTTCACCTTCACTTTTTTCTACTTCATCCCATATTTACAAGCACCTAAAGTTATACATTAAAGTACTCTGTAGTGTTTATTATTGACGATAACAGTTTTTTTTTATGATTCATTATAGTTTCATTTATTATGCGGCTATATTTAGGGACACTTAAGTCTAATAGACAAGGCAAAGTTCCTTAAAATTAAAATTCCTTACAAAACACTGATGAAAGAAATCACAGATGACACAAACAAATGGAAAAACATCCCATGCTCATGAAGTGGAAGAGTAAATATTTTGAAAATGACCATACTGCCCAAAGCAATCTACAGATTCAATGCAATCTCTATTAAAATACCAATGTCATTTTTCACAGAACTAGAAAAGACAATCCTAAAATTCACATGGAACCAAAAGAGAGCTCAAATAGTCAAAGCAATCCTAAGCAAAAAGAACAAATTTAGAGGCATCTCATTACCTGACTTTAAATTATCTTAATGCTTCAAGGCGATAGTAATGAAAACAGCATGGTACTCGTATAAAAGTAGACACATAGGTCAATGGAATAGAATAGAGAACCTAGAAGTAAAGCCAAGTACCTACAACCAACTGATCTTCAGCAAAGCAGACAACAATATACACTGGAGACAGAATGCCCTGTTCAATAAATGGTGCTGGGGCAACTGGATAGCCACATGCTGAAGAATGAAACTGGATCCCTCTCGCCATCCATATACAAATTTTAACTCAAGATGGATTAAAAACTTAAACATAAGATCCGAAACCGTAAATATCTAGAAGAAAACCTAGTAGGTATCAGCATAGTATAATCATTAAAGCGTGTGAGCTGAGGCCTACTCAGACCTGGGTTTGGTTCCAAGCTTTGCCATTTACTACCTACAAGGTATCTAGAAAAAGTTCCTTAGCTCCTCTAAATTCACTATTAAAAAATGGGGATAACAGCACTTACCAAATGGGACTTTGGCAAAGATTAAAGGAGGTAATACACATAAAGTAACATTTGAGTCCAGTCCCAAGTACGCAGCAAATTTTCAGAACATTTTACCCTAAGTTAAACGTTATATTTTATCTTTCAGCATCCTTTGCACAAACATATGATATGGCTTGTCATGTCAAAACCTTATTTACATGTAAGGCTTTATGCGGAATTTGTAAGCTTCCATGTGCATATGACATTTGGGATCTTTTATTTACATGCTGTAGTAACTGTGTGTATTTGTACCTGTCATGTACTTGTAGCTACATCTAATGTTGGTGACTAAGTCATGATTATTCTAAGTCATGATTATTCCAGGATCTCCTGGGGGCCCCATTCTTAGTGTCTTTACCTAATTATTTTAGTTTCATTCAACAACTAAAATATGAAGACTTAATGAGGAACATAAATGAGAGTAATTCATACACACCAAAAATCAACTTAAACACATAAAATGTCCAAAAATTCATTATTTAAAATACTGTATACACTACAGAGGAATGCTCAATTTCAACCTTCCACTTGATTTGTGATATCAGTTTACTGAGCTGTCAATTTAAACTTAAAAGCCTGAAATTTGAATATACAGAATAGCTAAGCAGCTGCAGAAACAACCTTCTAAAAATATATACTACTACACAGCAGCTGGAAAAGCAATTATTTATTGAAAATTTTCAGAATTTGATATTACCCAATAACTGCAAAAGTTGCTGAAATGACATAATTAACATTTACTGAAGACTCTTAGTGGGTAAAAATATTTTAAATAAAACAAATATTTAGAAATTCTTAGTTATTGGCAAAAACAATCTCTTAAATGTAATGTCCATCCACCTTGAAAAGAAAACTACTGACTTGGACATTTCTAGATAATTTTGAAGCCCAAGTTAAAGACTCTCAGACATGTATGTGAAAACATACATGCTTTGCTTATCACTGGAATGCTAAATCTGTCAAAATCAGAGAGCTGCTCTTGGTTTGTGTTGTCACAATCTGTGACTAGACAAATGGGTCTTTCTCAGGTCTCGGGAACATTACTCGGATCCAGGAAAACCAGCAAAGCACTAGAAGATCCTGATGTGGCAGAAAGATACAGAATCAGAAGTCAGAAGACCTGCCTTTAACCACAACTCCACCTCTTGCTGGCTATGTGACCTGTCTCGTTCATTCATTCACCTGTTCATTCTGGGACTACATTGCTGGGGACATCAATGGACAAGACAGACATACCTCTCACAGAGCTTATTCACTAAGGCCTCACCCTAACAATGGGGAGAGGACCACAGAGATGGGAAGGAATTTAAACCAAACATCACTATAGAAAGTCCATGATGGTCACCACTCTCATGGAGTGAAAAGTCTTTGGGTCTGTTTGTTTATCTGTAGAATATGAACAGAACACCTGTTTTCCCTACTTCAGAAAGGACCAAAGTCTGTGAGCATTCAATGATGTGTTATGCAAATTTGAAATTAAAAGAAAAATCTAATTTATCAAAATAAACCATTAGGAAAACCAATTCTCTTAAGTTCAAGGCACTCAGAGCAAAGTTTTCCTATTTCCCAAATATCTTTCATTTGTATGTTTACTGGCCCTTCAGAAGAAGCCAAATATTTGCATAACTATAAGCCTCCTTCAAATATTTCGAGTCTTGCTGCAGATCTTACTGTGCCAAAGCAGGGCCTTATGTTTGGCAGAACCTTTCAAACCATTTGAAGACTACTTGCTTTTTGAACAGGTTTTTACCTATGAGTTTCTTAGAGGAATTCAGAACATATTCAACAGAAAGTCTCTTAACTGATGAACTTTAATCAACTGGATGGATTAAATTAGCATTTTCCATCCCCTCTATAAAATACACTGTCCAGCACTGTAGTGAGATGAACCTTGGAGGCTGCTCTCTGGGATTCTGGAGTGCATCAGCTCTCTCTGGCTGAGCTGCACACTCAAAGTGTTAACACCAGCTGTACTTGTTCTTGTAATTAGCAACATTTAATTAAATGTTATGTTGGCCAATGAAATATGACTGTGAAAATAAAGTTATTCGTGTGAAAATTTAGTGAAACAAAGACATGAAATAAGTCATTGAAGGAAATCTGCTATTGAATTCGATATGAATAAGCCAACTGTGAAAGATTGGGAAAATAAAAAAAATTTAAAATGACTTTGTAATCAGATTGTATTGCAAGTGTCTTAAAAAATTCTTCCACTTAAAGGCACTAATGGAAATCATGTAATAATATGCATGAGAGATGACACAAAATTCCAATCAGCAGACTCAAACTCTAAAAACAAAGGCACTTGGCCCATATCAAAAGATTGGTAAATAACTGTTCATTTGTAACTTTGAGTTAAATACATTATTTAGGCTATGTAGAATCTTTTTTTTTTTTTTTTTTTTTTAAATGATTCACCGCTTAACTGATTTTCCAACTAGCCAGAAAACATCTGGTCGCAGTCAGGTTCGCTAAGAGGGCTTTGACTGTACAACCAGCCACCAATCCTGGGCATCTCCAGGTAGATGGGGTTCCTTCTTTTTGCTTTTTCTGATTTTTAATTTTCTAACTTTTCCCAGTGGTCATAATCGCTTATTTAATTAAAAATGTTATATTAATTAAAATATGTATATATAAATTTCAGATATCTTGGAACTAACAGTCTTTGTATATTTTAAGGAAAGGAACAAAGGGCAAATATTTTCACTCACGTGTTGCGTAAATGTTTAGTAATTTTGCCTGTTGCACCCCATTTCTGGTGTGAGGCTACTTACTTATTTGTAAGATTGGTTTAGTTGGAATTCAATGAACATGAACCTTCCAAGTAACAAAGGCTGGACCTTTCTAGGTGTAAAGGTTGATTCTGGGGCAGCAAAACCCTGCCATGTGTGAACAAGGTTTCCTTTTACTAATCTGGCTCTTCTCCTGCATATTTTGGGAAATGACACAAGTGTAGGCAAAGCACACCACGGGCCAGATACACTTCTCTGTCTGGGCCTTTAAGGGGCTGTGACTCAAAGCACTTCACTGGGGATGTCCAGGGGTTGTGCATGACCAGACATCGGCAAAGCATTTTTGAGAAACCTCCTCCTCAACTGAAAATACTCACTGTGAGAAACCTGTAGCATGTACAGGATCAAGTCGTAAAACACACACCAAAAAAAAAAAAAAAAAAGATAGGCTTGCATCATTCTCAGTATCAAATACAGCTCACTCTCTCTTACCAGAACAATAACAACAACCAAAAAAAGGTTTACAGGAAAGGACTGCTGGAAAGCACTAAGATGGGATACATGGCAAGCCTCATTTTAGTCTTTTTCCCCCCTCTTTCTCCTTGAGGGCTTGGGTGGGAAAAGTGGCCCTGAACCCATTCGAAGTCCAACTGAACACAACCGATAGACTTATGGTGACATTCTTCTAAGATTTCTACTGAGACATTAGTTTTATTCCTCAGTAAACATGTCTCTAATTTCCACATCCGAGGAAAGCCTGGGAAAAGAATGAATGTGAGACCACATCTCCTTTAGCGTGCAGGCAAGAAGCACGGATGTGTTCTGAGAGAGCGGTGGGTAGACCTGGCTCCTCCAGCCTCTCTGATGGCTGAGAAAACTGCTCAAGACAAGGAGGAGACCCAGCAGGACAGAACCCTGAGCTCCACCGGGCAGCTGCATCGCTACTGTAGGTACTGAATGCCCATGGCAACAGTTCCATTTTTTTTCATGGAATAACTTCCTATAGTTATAACTAAAAAAGAGAAATAAAACCCAAAAACTCAACATCAGAGAAATAAAATGATAAATCTAGAGGAAAATAAAATGGTCAATCTAGAATGTTTTGTTTAATTTAAAAACTGCTGTTGGACTGCTTAGAAGGTGAAATGGGTTGACTTGAGGTCCCCTAAGAAGACATATCTGCATCCTAACTCCTGGAACCGGAAATGTGACCTTATTTGGAAAAAAAGGTTTTTGCAGATATAATTAAATTGAGGATCTTGAGATGAGTTCATCCTGGATTATCAAGGTGGGCCCTAAATCCAATGAGAAGTGTCCCTATGAGAGATGAGAGAAGGCACAAAGGAGAAGGCCACGTGAGGACGGAAGCAGAGATTGGAGTCATGTAGCCACAAGCCAAGGAGGACTTGCGGCCTCCCCAGAAGTTAGAACAGGTAAGGAAGGACTCTGCCCTAAAGAGCAGGAAGCATGGCCTGCGACACCTTGATTTAGGACTTCTGGCTTCCATAACTGTGAGAGAGTAAATGTGGTTTTAAGCACCTTAAGTACATGTGGCCATTTGTTATGGCAGCCCTAGGACACTAATATAGAAGGCTGGGATAGCTTATCATGAGACGAGTGGAAAAACTTCAAGAAATTTCTACTGGAAGAAATCTTACATGAGAACACCTAGGTCCCCTCCCTACCCACCAAAGTACAATGATTCTGAAGGGAGAAGGGAGCAGGAGAGAGGGTGGGACCCTCCTCCGAATGTGCACTTGGACCCCAACACTGATGAATAAGGCATCTGAAGGCTGGATCAGTGCCAGACCTAGGACGCCAAAGGAACTTTAAAAATACGCTGACTCCTCCACTTAGGGACGACTGAGTCAGAATTTCTGGGGGTCAGGTTTTGAGAATCTATATTATTCAAAGTTTCCTGTGTGATTCTGATGATCTACCATCCTGAAAAATGATGCGCCGAGGCGATATGCCCCTCCCTTCAACATTCAAGAAGTGTATCTGAAGTCAACTTCTTTAAAAAGACATGTTTCTTACAGGCCACTTATTATTTAAAAGCCAATTTTATTGTTTATGTAAAGCATTATAAAGATTAAGCAATACAGAACAGCACAAAGACAGAAGTATCATCAGATTTGCCATCTTGGAGAAACTTCCACATGCATTTCCAAGAGTTTATGCACACACAGATATGTGTGTACACTTTGACCTGCGACTCAAAGTGTAGCACACAGGCCAGCAGCATTGACAACACTAGGAAATTGTTAACAATTCAGAAGCTCAGGCCCCGTCCCAGTAGGATTTACGGCAAACACACTATATCCCTTGTTCTGAAACCTGCTTTTTCCATGCTGCAAGGTATTTTAAGCATTTGTCCTTGGCAATAAATATAGATCTATATATTCTTTCTTAATATACATATGGTATTCCTTTACGCACCAGAATTTATTTACTCAGTCCCCCTTTGATGATCATTTCTATTTTCCCATTTTTTTCCCCATTATTACAAAAAATGCTGACATGAGAATCCTTGAGAATGCATCTTTCTGTTTTGTCATTATTATTTTCTGGTAAATCTCTAGAAGTGTGTTTGATAAGTAAATGATATGTACACCGATCATTTTGATACATAATGCAAGAACGCCAGCATGCATGCCCACCGACTTTGAACATGAATGTTGGAGTTTTTTCAATATTTTAACCTTTGCCTATCTGATACTTAAAAATGACAATTCATTGATTTTTTTCTTGCATTTTTCTAAAAGTGATCAAAAAGATGAATATCTTTTCATGCATTTATTGGCCATCTGTATTTCTTCCTTTGTGAACTGTCCAAAGTTATTTTGGTTGTTTAAAATAACAGTTATAAAAGAATCTGTGGAATTACAGAGTTTAGAAATACGGTTTAAGTACAATGAAAAGACATGAAGAAGAAAAAAAAGGAAGGGAGAAGAAAATGTGCCATAAAAAAGGATAATCAAAAGATTAGTTTGTGTGTTTATTTATAGACACTGGTTACTGCAATCCAGTGATTAGGCAAATTAATGCAGCTGTGTATGATCACAGTTCTGGGATCAGCCCCTACATCCTTTTCAAATGATGCCACCTGTCATTTAAGTATTTTGCATTTGCCTTTTATGTTACATGCATTCCATGATGATTTCCATTTTAAAAACATCCTTAGTTAACTCTTTGAAGGTTCTCTTGATACAGATTCCTCTCCAGTCCCTGTTTTACCATCAGGAATGGGGCAAGCTAACCACCCTCCTAGGTAGGCAAGAGAGAGAAACGGCACATTCGACTCTGAAAAAGACCACCCTTCTCCAAATGTTCCTGTCTTCAGAAAGAAAACAGTTGTAATCCTTTTCACTGAGTGTAAAACTAGTTCCTTGCTCAGAATCATTTGAAAAAATTGGGGGTCAGATGTTGTGTACTGGCTTGACTTCAGTAGCATGTGCAGACCACACCCCATGCCGCAGGACACATGCAGGCTTTACACCCCTGGGTCACTTCAGGCCTGCTTTGCCCCAGAGGTTCCCACCAAGGACTCAACTCCTTGCACCCTCTCTACCTAATAAGTGGTGCGGGTCTTCTCACGGGGTGCCTGGAACTCTCTTTCAACCTGAAGACGATGCCACATGGGTGAAAACCCACTCCATCCAACCCTTGCCATCCTCTGGTGGCTACACCTTTATTTGTGAATTGAGATGAATCAGTCACCCTCATTTACTGACCATTTTCACACATGGTACAGCAAGAGAACTTGCCAGGTGCCAAGGAGGGAGGGCTGCAGGGAAATGAAGAGATGAAGGGGGGAGAAAGGCTCTAGGCTCCCCATTGCAATCTGTGGGTATGAACAGGTTGTACAAGCTCTTATTCAACACATTTCAGGATGTTGGAACAAGTGAGCCCCCTGATTATAAAACCTGAAGAAAGGAATTTTAGGACAAAAAAAGCATGACCTTATACAAAAGGCTCTATGTGAATATATGAAGCACACATACCTTAGGGATTGTGCAGCTAAAACATATTTTAGTAGCTGCTAGAATGGGAATGTTACGCACAATAGATTCTTACAAGTTTTAAAAGGATGGGAGACTGTGGAACACATCTCAAAAATGTGGGTCAGAGTCAAGGAAGCTTGTTGCTATAGTGTCATAAAATGTGCTCAGTGCTGCTGTCAGACCCACAGCATGCAGGGAGGGAAGGCCTTGGGAATGCTACGGATATGGAGTGGTAAACTTTAATATTTGGATAGAGGATGAGAAAGGAGAAAGAATGGAGACTTTTAAACAAAAAAAAAAACAAAAGAGTAAGCATGAATATATAGAGAGCTGCGTGAAGTGTCAACCCAAGTGAAGTGACTATGTTTTAACTGTGAGAATCAAGTTCAATTAAATATTCAACATCACAGCAATAAAATGTAAAAAACTGAGACGTATTTCTCTCAAGTCAGTGTTTGGCTCATGCGTTGTGTGTCTTTGTATCTTATTCTTTGTGATATCTTCTTTAACAATTTAAGGACAAGAGTGATATAGACCATAAATTCTAGAACCAATTCTAAAACAGCAAGAAGTAGCCAGGCTTAGGCAGATTCTTAATTCAACACGTTAAGTTTACCCTCCAGTCTCACTGAAAATCTAACAGCCGAGTGGTCAAAAGAAAAGATAAAACCGCAAAATGCAAGCGGCAGCAAATTTCTGTTCCTGGTACTCCAGCCAACTTTACTTGTCAAGGAGGAGGCATCCTCGGTTTTGTTCCCCGCTTAAGGGGGACAAGCAAGCTGTTGACAACTCCTACTGTACAAAGAGTTGTTCACACTGCAAAAGTGTTTACTGCTCACAAGTGACGCTCAAAATTAATTCACAGCAGCAACACCAGCAGAAAGCTTTGACAGACTGTCTTATGTGTTGACACAGTTTTACGTTGTTGGATAAAAAAAGTAACACACTTTTCCTCTTTTCCAGCCCATACACACTAAAGTTTCTCCAAAGAGAGAACATGAAATGTGTCTGAGTTTGTAAATGCCACCCGGTAGGTGAGGATATCCCATTCTGGGGTTGACGGCTTCAGGCATGTGAAGACACGGACCCCACTTTTGAGGAGAAGCAGGGCTGAGGCTCAACTAGCCTTGGTTACCACTGGCCACAGCAGCTGCTTTTCCTTCAAGAGTACTTCCCTCTAGGGCAAGCCTCAGGCAACGGGGTGGGAAGCGGGGTAGAGCTGTTTATTATACCTCCTCGGCGGAGAAGGGATGCCAGTATAACAGCCTTCACAAGACACAAATAATTCATCTCCCTCTTCCTTTTAAAAACACAATCCTTTACCTTCAGGAGGCTGAGAAGATATGATGTGTTTGCTCAGAAATGATTTACATTAAAAAATCAGAAAGAATGCAATGCAATTTAATTATCTCAAGTTATTTGAGATAGAGTCAAAAAAGAAGCCAGGTGGGATAGCAAATATTGGGCCTTATCTCAAAGATGTTTTACAGACTCCTTGGCTCAGCCCAGCCATCTGCAGTGTAATGAGGGTGCTGTGTTTGAACAGTCCCTGTTGGGCAGCGTCCTCTCTCTGAGGAGTCATGGGCCTTGGAAAATAAAGACTATTTACACTTTAACTGTGCTTCCTGAGACCAGAAGTTGCCATTCATGTAAAACCTAGGCAGCACAAGAACTTTCTTTAGGTAGGCAATATTCAGGTAACTGTTGAAAGTATTAATAAAGTTTGCACAGAGCTGACCCTGAGGAAAACGGTGAGCCAGGCATATTCACCGACTTTCCACGAACTTTTGTCATGTACCCCCTTCTCTACTCCCGTGGCCACGGTCCACAGGTCCCCAAAGAGCTCTTCCGCCTCTGCCCCTTACCCTGTCCTGGCCCATGCTTTTCTCTCCCTCTTATTCCTCGTCAGCACCAAACTCTCCTTTCTTTTGGTGCTGGGAAGAAAGTGGAGGAAAGAACCCATATCAAAACACAAAGGACTGGTGACTTAAGGTATTCATCCTCACGAGGCCTTGGGGATTTGGTAGAGTGCACTTTCAGTCAGCGGAATTCCTGCTGGTGTGATAAGATACAATGAAAAGTCTTAAGATGTCCTTTACATTCAAAATGGAGGTGGTCTGCTTTACCCGTATAACCCCAAGCCCAGTATTCAGGTGTTAATCTGCAGCCAGCAAAGGAGTTAACCTGTCCTGGAAAGCCACACGGTAGGAAGCATTGTTCCTACCCTAATGAGGAGAGGCCCACCCAGCAGTTAACACTGACAGGGTATTTCCTCCGTGCCTGGCATTGTGCCACATGCTTTTATACACATGGTACACATCCAATACAGTACTCATGACAGCCCTGAGAGTGAGCAATTACAGGGCTTAGGTAACTTCCTCAAGCCTTCAACAGCTAACAAAATGGCAGAACTGGAATTGAAAGCCTTCCTTCCACCGCCAGTGGTTTCATCCCAACATAAACCATCTGTTGTGAAAAGCCAGCGCAGCCCAGCACCCCCTGCCTTGCCATGGTGGAACACGAAGAGAACTAGAGGCCACGCTGCAGATGCAGAGGGCTTTTCTCACATGATTGTGGCAGAGTAAGAAGAGCGTGGAATTTGAAGATAGACAGGGCTGGTTAAATCCTGGCCCTGCTGCTTGCTTTGCTTTTTGACCTGAGGTAAATCTCTGAGCTCTCATTTTCTCATCTATAGAATTGATCTGGTACTACCTGGTTCACAGAGTTATTTGTGAGGACTGAATAAGGTACTGCACATGCAGAATGTTTTTGGAAGCACAAACTGTGGGATGTTGTTAGTGTTAGTGTGGTCTTTTAATGGAAAGAGTCACTCCTGAGAGCGGAGGACTCACTTCCATGGAAGTCCCAACTCGCCGCGCCTGACAAATCCGGGCGTGGTTCTTGGGCTGTGCACTGGGGAAAAGGGAGTAGCAGCAGGTTATTAGCGGCACTTACTAGTAACGATGAAGTTTGACCCTAACAATCAACACAAGAAGATGAATTCTGTAATGTGGATGACAAATGTTAGCTTCTAATGAATCCAGAAATTCAACAATCATGGTCTGTCTCGAGATCTCTGTGTCAGCTGCTGAAACAGAGTACGAGGCATCATCCTCTTGTTGATGACTACACTTAGGCCTTTGCACACCGCAGACTGGCTTCAAAGGAAAGGGTCACCTCTGTGCAGTCGACTCCTCATTTTCTAACAATTCCAAAATGCAGTGGCTTCTCCCAAAGTAGTTCAAAGACACCAACCTGCTGAGAACCAGGGGTTCTCATCATGGTACCAAACTTCCCACTTCTAATGGCCTGAATCTCAGCAAATACTTCTGAACAGATAGGTGAGCTCCAGAAGGACAGACTGTGGTTATTAACCTAACCCTTTATTATGGCAAATCTCCATCCTTTTTCTACACATGAGCTCACCCTTCAAATACCACATTTTGGCCATTTTTGGGAGGGTTGAACTAAAGTTTAAAGCATTATGTCATTGTAAACAAACAATCGCATGTAGCATGACTCTGTGGAAGATATAGCATTTCACTTTTGTGGTGTTGGTTCCACTATAAGAACAGAGAACCCAAATGATGAGGTCAGTGGGCCAACTGCCACAGAAGAGAGAGTGCCAAGCTGAGCAAGCTGCTTTCACTCACAACTAAAAAATTAAGCTCATTATTGTCATGCCAGCCAAGGAAAGTGATTGCTTTCCCAAATTAAATGGAAACAGACTTCAGAGACTGCTGTTCCTTAGTACTACATATTCATGCCAGGAGGTCAAGAGGGCCGTCACCTTGCTGGTGATGGACATAGCCACAGACAGCCAAGCTTGTTTCAGGCAGACAACACTGCTGGTTAATAAAGAGTAGATGAAAACACATGCTACTATGAATTAGGTGACAGTAAGACTGGATGCAATGGTGTGGCAGAAGGTAAGAGAGGAAGTTATCTAAATCCTAGACACTTCACCCAAACTGGGTAAACCATGCTCTTCTGCCAAGCGGCTGTGACTTCCACTTGTGAGCAATGGGTGGGATACGTATGTGTAGTGCTATGTAGGTCAACCTGACCTGGTTTTCATCTATTTTTTCCTAAAGCAGAATATTATTCTTCCAGCATGCAACAAAGCTGGCTGCAGCCCATAAATGGCTTTTTATCAAATCTGGATAATATACTAAGTATTAGAATAAGCCTGGGTTATACAGCAGCCACCCTCCCACCTTCCTATGTCCAGCAATCATTCTTCCAGGTACCCAGACTCGGAGCCCCAGGGTCTTCTCTGATTTCTATCTTTCCGGTTCCTCCGTTGTCCTGACCCCACCAATATTTACACTCAGTTTCCACTGAAGTCCTGCTGACTACTCCTGTGATGCGTGCACGAAGTCCGCCTCCATCTCTTCACTCCATGGTCACCAGTTTTTGTGCAGGTTGCTCCTCCACCTCCATGCATGGATATATCATCACGAGCACCTTTTAATTGGTCTTGGCCTCTGGTTTCTGCCCCCACCAATCTGTCAGGGACTCCGCCATCAAGCCATGGTGATGGCTCTCCTGGGCTTACAAAGGGCAACAGCTTACTCAGTGAATACAACCAGCTTGTATTCATGGCCCTCAACAAGTTGGTACCAATCTGCCTTTCCCATCCTATTTTCCATTTCTGCCTGGTGTGAACAACTTCTTCAGACTTGCACTTCCCCTCTTCCCCCACTTTGCATACAAACTTTTCCACCTGAAATGCCCTCTTCTTCCTTGTGTCTGGCTACCCTCCAAGGCCCCATTGAGCCACATTTCCTCCAGGAAGACAACTCTGGTCATTCATGAGAACATACAGTCCTGAACCAGACCGCTCACTTGGTGATGAGTGCCTCCTTGTGATCTCTTTTGTGGCATTTATTGCTTTGATGGCTATTCAAATGCAAATCAGTTAATTTCTTGTCTTTTCAACTAGATCACCACAGTTCCCAGAAAATTGTTTTGTACTTTTTTGTATCATCTCTGCCCAGCCCATCCTCAGTCCTTTTCCTCCTCCTTCACCACCCATGTAGCAACTGCAATAAATAAGGACTTCTTTTTATCTATGTCCTGAGGAGAAATCTAATGAAATGCAAGAGTAAACTCAGCAGAGATGTAACTGGCCCCCCCTGGCTGGAAGACACACCAGAATTGAATACACCCAGGATTAAGTACATCTGCTGGCAGCAAATCTGCAACACTGCAACACTGCAAACACCCTCACCTATGTTAAATCTATAATCTCAAACCCAGGGTTTGAGACATAATTCAGTATAGGAGGCAGGGAGAAGAGGAAAGAAGATAATCCTTCTATAGAAATACACTTTCCCCAAACACTTTAAACACATGCCTTCACTTTTAAATCAGTTTTAACTTAGCAACATTTCTACAATATAGTACAGAAAGTTCATGATGATGTACATCCATGCCCTGTTTGGGGTTAGTATTAACCTGGACACAGAGAGAGATGACGGCATTTCACAAAAGGGTGGATGGGCAGAGTCTTTTCCGTTCAGTGGGTTCAGTGAGGAAAGAGTGACCTGGAGCAGCTGGTGGAGCTGGGAATCACAGGGCGTACAGTTCAGGCGCTCAGGGGCCTGAGGTCAGTTTTCACTGGGAGGGTAATAATCGTGCACAGGGACAGGCGGTGCGCAGGACAGCAATCCGAATGGTAACCGTCTCCGTGGTGGTGACCTCCACAGTGAGGCTTCTTACAGGACCCACTCTTCTTGACTGAAAGGAAGGGGGACTTTGCTAGATGAGTTGGGGTTTATGTCTAAATTGGGAGTTGTATGCTCTGGTTCAGTGAAGCCTTGTGCAAAGAACTGGCATTTGCGTTGGTCAAGGCAGGCAGCCTTCGAGGGAGAGGGTCTGAGAGGGCTGGGGCAATTCCTCCCCTTCAACTAAGTCAGGAGGGCCCTCTCTCTGTGTCTTGGGGTCTTGGGTTTAACAATCAGCTACTGAGATCCATGGCAGATGCGGACACAAAGCAGATGGTACGAAGCATGGGATGAATAGACGCAGACCTTAGCAGTGGCCCTGAGATTTACACTCTGAGAATAATTTTCAACAACACTCTTACTTCTGAATCATTTCTCTCCTCTTGCAATGGAATGATGCCCTCACAACAGTATCACCTCTCTGGCGTAGTGTTCCCATCCTACCAATGTCTTCTTTACTGTTGTTATTGTTATCCTGCCTCCTGACACAGCCAGCTGAAACATTACCTCTGCCTTCTTCTTCATAAACACAGTGAAGCTCTGTTCCCTCCTCGTCACCTATACCTGCCCATCTAATCCTGCCTTCCTGAGAATCTGCACCAGGAGTTTAGAAGGGGATGATGCCTCTGCACAAATAACCCCAGGATATACTTTTCCTCCTAAGTTTTACTGAGTGTTTGATGTTGATCAGAATTCTGATCACAGACCACCTTTAAAGTAGAGTATGAAATGCTATGGTCAAGATTACTAGGAGCCCTGCATCCTCTCCACACTAACCCTCCTCCTATTCATTCCTCACTCTCTGAGCATTCACTGGGCACACATCATGTGCTGACTCAGGTCTCGTGGCTGGTGGACTGCTGACGACGCACGAGCCTCTGTCCCAGCTCCTTCCCTCTGCACTGTCACCAGGTCTGTGGCCACCTCCACTGCTGCTTCTTGTCTTTGTGACCGCCAGCGCATCATCCCTACTTTTCATCTTGGCTGCTCCTTGCTTTCCACAGTTCTGCCCCTTCTCTTCTTTCTGTCTTATCATTTGGCCCAAGCTTCCTGAATTTCTCCAAGGCCACCTACCCTCTACAGATATCGCCCACCAGTCAGGGCCCTCCTTTCTGTGATGAGTCAGTCCTGCAAACACAATCCTGGGCTGTAACTCTTGCACTATGTTTCGCTGTTGCTCATTGCCAAGGCTGTGTTTCTTCACTTCCAGAGATACCTACATTACTTTCTTTTTCTTTTTATAAACTTGCAAGGTCAGTTCTACAGATAAATAGGACTGTTAAAGTAAGCAACTGCTATGTGACTGTGACAGTGTGGAAAGAACTTGGCTTTGGAGTCAGAGAAACCTGGTTTCAAATCCTGGCCAACTGCAGTAGTAGCTGTGTGGCACCTTTGACAGGCCATTTAGTTCTTCTCAGCCTTAGTTGCCACATCTGCAAAACGGGGTAACAATTCTTACCTCATATGTTTATGTTGATAAGGATTCGATACATAAAAATGCCTTATGAATAGAAAGCACCCTAGAAAGGTACCCCTCCGACCCACTCCTTTCCTCCCCCTTACACATGTGATGGGGAAAATGGCTCCAGTTAATAGGAAGGAGAGACAACATCCTGGCAAAATTAGGCAAAGCCAACAGTAATGAAGAGATTAACCACAAATGCCACTTAATATTACCAGGCTTGGTCTGTTATAAAAATACACAAATTAAGATGGAAAAAAAAAGGCAACAAAACTAGTTCTATAGGAGCACCAAAAAGCAGAAGAAAGAGGTCACCAAGTATGAACATGACAGCCAGGCTGTACCATAATAAGCACTAAGCCATGCTGTTTTTTTAAAAGTGTCCTATAAAGAAACAGGATATAAGGAAATGAGTGTGTGAGAAAGATTTGCTCATATGTGCAGAGCTAACAAATATGCAAAAACCTAGACCAGATTCCCATTTTAAAAAGGAACTTGTGGAGTCACTGGACCCATTCTGAAAGGGAGGCAGTCACTGTCGCATGCCACGTCATCCTGTGGCACTAGCACTGTGCACACACACACAATGCCAAATTGAACAAAGCCAAGGAGAGAACATGCCACAGACAGAAAGAGGGACAGGCCTGACTTGACTGCATCTACCATTTTTAAACCAATGACACAATATCACCTAAGGAATACTCACACTAACATTTTATTCAACAATTCCTCCACTGTAAGGCCAGTGAAGTAACTGACACAAAAGCAGTTCTCTCTAAACTACATGCTGTCTAGAGGCAAACCAGCTCTTCACAAATACTCAGGCAGAATTTTCAGACGTTTCTGCTGGAGTGAGAAAAAGCATGTACTTTTGAGTGAAGTGTGATGGTTTTCAACTGTTTAAAGAGGCCATAAATCTATTAGTTTGAACTTCAAAAGAAACAGATTCTGAGAACATTGAAAATTAGGGTGGGACAAGAAGAATTGGATCTAACCCATTTCTCTGTTCTTTCCCAGAAAAACAATGGGAACGAAACCAGGCTCCAGCCTCTTTCTTCTCCCAATTTTTACTACTCGCCACACTTTTGAAAATATCTTCTACATACTTCTATCTCCGGACAGATTCTTATTCAAGTTTGTGGTTAAACAACTCCATGAGCTCATTTTTCTATGATTTGTTGGACATTTTTATGTGGCTTTTACTGAGAACAGTTTAAAGGGAATTATCTTTGAGAAGCCTGTGGGATTCTATAATTCTCTGGTGCTCTTCCCAATCAGGATGATTTATTCCAAGACAATTCTAAACCAGGGAGGACTTGATGCCCAGACTTCTAATAAGCTTTGGCTGCTGTCTTGCAAAGCCAGGCAGTGTGGGACAGTTGGATGGGGTGAGTGGGTCTAGGCTCAGATCTACTCCGTGTGACCAGAGCAAATGGTTTCACTCTTGGGGGCCCAGGCTTGGCAACTATAATGTAAGGAGTGGTGATGGCCCCTCAGATTCTCCCAGCCCTGATACCCTATGATACTATGACTTTTCTACACCTACTACACACACACACACACACACACAAAGTCCAGGAGATGCTTTCTTATAACCAAAGGCTCATTCTAGATTTAATCCAAGAGACAAATGGGAGAAACACAGAAATAATAACTCCCAACAGCTCAATCAGGAAAGGAGAGAACCACACTGAAGCAGGGCTTCGTAAAGAACCCACTTCAATGTCTGGATTAATTCACATGCACGCACATGGTTTAGTAAAAAGAAGGCAGGGCAGAAAGACGGCTGGGGTGAAGTTAACCCTGCGGACCCTGAGCAGGACACACCAGGATGGGAGATCTTTTTGAAGGAATGCCCTTTTTGCTTCAGCATCTTCCCCTACATGCACTTTAACAGATGAATAAACAGGATATGCCCACTCGACTTCCTTGTTGTTCTCAAGGTGACTTCACTGAAAAAGATGCATCAAAGGCCTTTATTAATATGTCACCAGATTTTTTAAAAAAAGTCTGTTTACAGTGATTCTGTATGTCCATGGCTGAAATCTGGAATTTTCTAATCTTCTATCCTTTCTCCACCCTTTCTCTTCTTTCTCTATGTCTTGTTCTAATTATTCTTTGCCATGTTTCTCATGATGAGGTTTTTATAATAGTTAATGTTCCATGTAAAAAGCTGTGAGCTGTTTGGTGAAAGAGCTAGATTAATCTAACAAATGATCTCAACTTACTTCAGTAAGAACAGTGAGGGAAAAGGTAGAGAAATGCAGCCTGCAGCTTGTTTACATGCACAGCGACAGATTCCCTGAAGACACGCGGGCTCGCTTACGTGGAGCTGTCAGTTACAGGCGAGGCCACTGCCTGACCTACTTTCTGACAGGGCCTAGTTCATTTGTTAGTTCTTTATGCAATCTCCCTCCCTTGTTTTCTGGGGAGGAAGGGTAGGGGACCAACAGTCCTCTAACAGTATTTGTGAATGAACGTGGGAAATGTGATTGTGTAACACGGTGTTCAGATGACGTCCTTATCTTCCATCGGAACATTACAGGTTGTATTTCCACACGGGTGGGGGTCCTGTAACTCTACTAAGAAATCCCTTCTAGCTAATGAGGCTAACGAAAGAAAATGAATGCAGGAAAGGGAACAGGAAGATAAAAAGGCTGTAAAATCGATAAGATCATTGTTTCAGACAGGATTAAGCCAAGCTTTAGCTAATAGGGGCTTAAATAACATAGACGTTTATTTCTCTCATGTAAAAGGAGTCAGGGGCAAGCAGTCCAGGACTGTACCGAGGTTTTTCATTCATCAGGACCCAAGTTTCTTCCAGTTCTCCCTTGTACCAGTCCTGGGATGCAGTCCTCCTCCTCCTCCTCCTCCTCCAAGTCCAATATGGTCCTGGTGCTCTGGCCATCACACTCACGTTCCAAGGAACAAGATGGAGGAAAGGGTGAAGAAGGGTGTGGCCTATCTCTTTTAAAACTTTCTAGAAGTCTCCTCCCACACTTCTCCTTATATCTCATTGGCCATAACTTAGTCACCTGGCCAGGGAGGCTGGGAAACATGCCTTTTAGAGAGCAGCAACGCTGCCTTTTGGCTAGCAGCTCAACTACAAAAGGGATTCTGTTAATTGGTGAGCAAAGAGAAAAAGGCTTTGGTGGCAAATTAGCAGTCTCTCCCATAATGAAGGCTTTGTAAGCTTCCTTATTTTCTGCGGCTGTATAATATGAAGTTCATCATGTGTATGCAACAAACGGAAAGAAAAAGAATACTATTACAGTAAACTATTAATACAATAACAGTATTGCATTGAATTTAAGGAAAATAATGGATTCTCTATCTCGCAAGACTCAGGGATATTTTCTAATGATTTAATGTCATTCACAGGAAAGGGGTAATCTATCACATGGTGCCCCAGAAACACCTTCACTGAGCCCAGTGGTGGCAAACATTTTCAATCAATAGGTTTGGACAATGAGATAGACATCAAATCCCCTAACTTGTATTTAATACTAATTCAATGGCATGAGGTGTGAGGAAGGAGGGAGATAAAACAAACATGTTGGACAGCCATAAAATGAACGTGCTAAAGAGTTAGTCAGAATTAATTAAGACACTGTCACAAGGGGACAATAATTGAATAATTCCCTAAGATATAATGAAAGTATTTCTGGCTGGTGAGACCCGGCAATTTATATTAAATACCTTAAAATTCTGCAAACTCCTGGTTCAGCAATTCTATTTCTAGAATTTTAACTTCTGAAAAATAGCCATTGATATACTTAGAGACTTATCTATGCAGACATTCATCACGGTTACTTATAATAAATAAATGGAAAATAAAACCATCAATATCTAACAAGACTGGTTAAATAAATGCTAGTCTACCCATTCTAATGTAGCCATTACAAATGATATGGTTAAAAAACCTAAGGCATGGAAAGCAGTCATAACTTTGCAAACTATACAAAGTAGGTTATAAAATAAAATGTATTGTGTGATCCTGTTTTTTCTTAAACCAATGGCTCTATATTGCTGTATATACCTGACTATAAGGTAACTTTGATAAAAGATCTCCCATTTTACCAATGAGAATATAAAATAAATAAATAATAAAACAACAAAAACACAAACATCTTTGCTAACTTGAGTTTATAAACTGTTAGGAATGTGATGAAACAATTATTAGTATTTTTCTTCTTATGATACCTAATTCACTATGTTAGTTATATATATACACACTTTACGTTACATTTTATATAAGACAATAGGTTGATTTGTAAATGTCTTTTGGAATCATATTTTATGAAAAAATTTTATTAGAATGTTTCACATTCATCTTCCATGTCTTCATCATTGTCAGCATCCCTTTTGAGTCATCTAACGCCTCTCATCATCTGAGATAGAACTTTGACTTCAACTATGTGATGCTGTCACCGGAAATTTGATCCTGAGTGAGAAATATCCATTTGCATCATATTGAGAAAGTTGGCGTTATCATTTGAGCTGTGTGTGATCTCCACTCTTTAACCACTTATTATATTGCTCTTAGAAGTGCTCTTTAAAAAAGGCTTGCTTGTGATGGCGTCCAACCCCAGGGCCACACCTTCAGGTATCATGGCTAAATTTCTGTTGAATCAACACCTAGTTTTATATCAATTCTAACAGGTGACCTCTACAAGCACCCAACACTCACACTGACTGAGGTGAGTTCAGGATAATGAGTATTTGCCCAAATAGTACTTTGTTGTTCAAAATAAGATAACAGAGAGAGAGCCCATAATCTGAGAGACTTATACAGACTTGATTATAAGACAACATCCACTTTTATGAAGGATAATATTTGGCCAAACAAAACCCCCTTCCTGTCCTATATTCAGACATATTTCAATGTATATACAGAGGAAAAAAGATTAGAAAGACAATCTCTATAAAAGTCTATAGTGCTTACTGCTGGGTAGGGAGTTCATTATAAGAGATTTAAATTTTCTTCTGTTTGCTTCTTTTTATTTTCTAAAGTTTCAACATGAACAAGAGTGACTATGATAATTAGGAAAATAGTATTAAGAATTTAAAAAAAGGACTAAAGGAAGAGATATTACGTAAATAATACATGGGACATGACTAAGGGCAGGCTAAGACAGCCATGGGGTGTGATTTAAGGTATTTTAGCTATAAAAAAAAAAAAATTCCCTATTGGCCTGAAATTTGTCCCTCTTCTGGGTGACAGCTAGTTTCAAGTTATTACAGTTAAAATGCAGATGTGTTTCTTAGAGGGCTAACTCATTTATCTACTACCCCCCATTCACTGCAGATTCATTTATCAGATTCGTTTCAGTGCTTGGACAGGGTCTGAGGGAATGAAACAGTGACAGGGACAGGTCAGTTTATGTGAAGACAGATGGGCAGAAAGGCCAGGCACCGCACTCCTTCCCTCTTACTCCTCACAAAGTCTTGGCAGCCAGAGAGCCAGGGAATAAAGCTGAGACGGTACAATGAACAAAAAATAATAATAATAGCAATTGATAACATCTAGAGGCAATGTAGCCTGCAGTTCAGAATGCGGTCTCTGGAGCCTGCCTGTCTGGTTCAAATCCACCTCTGCCCAATATCAGCTGTGCTATGTTGGACAAGTTACTTACTCTCTGTGCCTTCGTTTCCTCATTTGTGGAATAAGGATGATAACAGTTTCTACCCTATAAGGTTATCATGAGGTCTCAGTAAGTAAACACATATAAAGCATTTGGTCATACTATGTGCTCAATAAATGCCGGTTATTATTGCATGCCAGGGGCTATGCTAAGTGCTTGATCACCATTATCTTAGTTAATTCTCACAGCAATCCTACCCAGTAAGTTCAACTGTAACTATAACTTTCTGCAGGTGCAGAAACTGCTGCACTAGGCAATAAAGTAACTGGCTGAAGTTTGTATAGCTAGTAAGACGGGGAATGTGAGTCCTTTAAACATTGCAGCCATCCTTGGTGCTCCCCCTAGCCTCACCTCTGACATGGAACATGCCTACAATTCCTCTCAGTCTTGCTTCTCTCAACTTCCCTCCTTTCCACATCTACTGTCGCCACTGCTGCGGTCAGAGCCCTCCTCAACTGTCCCCCAGGCTTCCTTTCTCAAGTTTCTCCCTACTTGGGAGAACATTCTACACAGATGGCCAGAGCACCCTCCTAAAGCCCCGATCTGCTGTAACCTTCCTGCTTGAAAAACGGAGTAGATCTGAACAATAGGAAAAAGGCTAAAGCCTTCAAACCTTTCACAGTCTGGCTCCAGTCAGCCATTCTGGGATGACCTCTCCAATGCTTCTCTTTGAGGCACCCTGAGGTGGTTCTGGTGAGCCCCCAAGCACCTCCACAACTTCCACCTTTGCTGGAACTCTGTCTAGAATGTGCTTCTCCTCCCAGGCAATGTTCTCCTCATCGTTTATGAAACAGCTGAAATATCATCTCCTTGAATCAGCCCTGACGGAGGGGTGCCCACATTGGTTGGTCAGCAAATACTTATTAAGACCCTACTATGTGTTGACACACTGTCTCAGGCACTTTGGATACAGCAGTGAATAAAACCTCTGACCCCACCCTGCTCAACACTCATAATCACGGACTCCTAAGCATCCCCCTGGAGATCTACTACGGCATTCCTGTACGCTTCAGAGAACCCTTTCCCCTGTTAGGTGGTGAATCCTGGCAGAAAGGAACCCTGTCTTACCTGTCTTTATGCTTCTAGTGTGCAGCACAGAGCCTGGCACACTAAGGACTTATTAAACATTGGCTGGATAAATGCTGCCTTGAAAAATCTTCATGCCAGAAAATACTCATCTATAACTACTTTGTGGGCAACACTATCTAAGAATATGGACATGATTTTTTCCTTTATTTTAAAAAAACTGTACCTATAGTTTGCCTTTTGGAAAAACTACATCTGTTAGTTATATACAATACAAAGACAAGTCTTATTTATTTAGCTCTGGATTCCCAGGACTTTATAGAGTGCTGGGTATTCAGTAGGCACTCAATAAATGTTTGCTGAAGGAATAGGAGGCGGGAGGAAAGGAGAGAAAAAGAAAAGCTTGAATGTGAAGAGAAGAGCTGGAAGTGAGGCCAGCACGGCACAAGCAGAGCTGCTCAGTACATGGTCTGGCCCCAGGGACGCAGGCCTCCGCCAGGAAGGGGAGAGATCCTGAGCTGGGCCCACCCGCATCTGGGGCAGGTTTCCTCCTCAGGTTCAGGAAAGCACCTTCAGGAACACCATTGTTTCAGAATGACAGTCCTGAGATATTTAAATGCTGACTGGGTAAGTAGGCCCCATTGAAGAGAGTAATAAAACCAATTTCTTACAAATACTCTAGAAGCAAACACAAATAAATCAGTAATCCTTCCTGACACACTCCATTTGGCAAGTTGAGCCTCCTATTCACCTACAATGCAGGTGAGCAAACATAGGTTTTTCAAAAGAAACAGAAACAAACTCATGTAGCAATGTCGCAGGGAGCTATCATCCTTGATTGTAAAGTATTTCTTCCAATAACCAACCAGGATTTTACCAATCAGACAAATAAACATGGGAGCAGCAACACCCTGGAGACTGAATCACTAATAAAAATGGATATATTACCCAGAGATAATGTCATTTCTATCCCACTCTCTCAAACAACCCTCCTGCCTCCTCATGTCCAGCTCCTTGCCACCCTGCCAAATAAACCATATATACACTGAGATTATAATGGTGATTCAAGGTGCAGATTCAGGGTAAGAAGAGACTAAATCAGACATTATATATGGGAGAGACAAGTGCATACTGCCTGACACATAGTGGGTCCTCTTTAGATGTTTAAAAAAGAAAAAAGCAATAAAGGAAAGAACAGCTCATCTAATCTGTACTTGGAATTTCTCAAATTACTCATAAGAGCACTTAAAAAATTCCAGAAAGACAGAGAGTATGCAACCCCTGTCAAAATAGTATTAAGTGCTGAAACACAGACAAAGATAGGTAATTAACTGCTACTAGCTCAGATGAAAATGTCTGTAATCTTGTTTAAGTGCCTGGGTAATAAAAAGCATTTGGAGATAAACTTAGGAAGATGTGAGGGTGGGGAGTAGGGAGAAGAAGTGTTTACAAAACTAGTACACAGTTTTTTAAAAATTAGTTCACACACACACACACACACGCGCGCGCGCAACTTTTTAGTGAAGAGTTTAAAATAGGATCAAAGCTCTCTCACAATGACGGAAAAATGCTTTCCCAGGTTTTGTGAAGCTCCCTAGAGGGTCTCTTTCTCCAGATATATCCTTTAAAATTACATGGAGTGACATTCTTCCAAATATGACTGATGTGCCAGGCCTTAAAACCAAATCATTCCTATTAAAATATATGAATTCATTATTAAGTCTCCCTCTGACTAATTTGGACCTTTCGACCCACTCAGCTGCTAAGAATGGTAACTCTGAAAAAGAAAGATGTCATCTTCTAAAAGTACATGAATGGATTTGTAGAGAGGGAAAACACATGGGTTCAACTAGGAAGAAAAGTTAGAGTGTAGAAGGCAGCTGGGAAGAAATTGGTGGAAAAGGACAACGTCATTGTGTGACTGGCTAAGTCATTTTGTGACCTTTTCTCTTTGACTTCCAACAACACTCCATATTTTCAACTGCAGAACACATTAAACTTGAATAAGAATTTGAAGCTAGAACGTTTGCTTTAAAATTTTTACATTAAATTCTATGTATAGACTTATGTGTATGTGCACAGAAGGAGAATTCTGAAGAGTTGCAAGATGAAGGATTTTTTTTTTTAAAGATTAAATTTAGGGGTAGTGAGATTTGGGATTAAATGCTATTAAGCTGGAATCTATATTCTCACACCACCATGTGTGAAAGAAGAACCACAGAAACACAGAAGTGATGTTATAGCACTGTGCTCAACTCCAGGTCATAACGTACTGAGCCAGGTCATGACTGTGTGTGAGTGTGTGTGTCTTTGTTTTCCAGTGGTATCTACCATTGAGGACCAACATCGATGATTTTATATTAAGGTACTGATTCTGTTACTGGCATGCTGTGAAAGTTTTCTAGAATGAAATATTAGGTCAGAAGTGTTTAAAATGGCCTTAACTACTCCGTGACCCACAGCTGATGGTTAGACAATAAGGTCCAAGACTTTGTTCAACAAGATGACCATGCATACTTAAATAGACAGCTGGTCTCAACACAGAAAAAAAAAAAGAAGGAAAACTGAAAGATTAGTAGATGAACTATTTCAACTTGAATAATCAAATACCTTAATATTTCCAGGTAAACCATTTTTTGAGTTCTGTTTGTTGTTTTTTAAGAACTCAGGATATCAGGGTTAAGGTTTACTGAAAGATTGGATCATGTTAAATTAACTACTTGTTCTATAAAGATAATCTGAGATTAACAAGAAGAAATGATTTATAAAACTAACTCAAAAAAGTGGTTTGCAAATCTAGATTAAAACTATTCATTTCAGGTATCAGAGCCAACAACAATAGAAGAAATAAAAAGGCTTATAATAGTCTCCAAGAAGTGTTAAGTCAAAGAGAACACACCATAGCTTGATACTAGTTTCTCATTTCTACTACTTAAAAAAAAAAGAAAAAAAAAAAAGAATTTTTCCCGAAAGGGTAGAATATGGCAGAAACAGTAAATACCAAACCCAGTGAAAAGAGGAAGTTAAGTCTCTTACATAGAAATGGGTGATTTGCTATACGTGATATTAAAATATGCCATAACAAGAATGGGGCAGTAATAAAAAGAAATTATTTCCCTTTTTGTAAAGCATGTGAAGATAGGAAATTGACCCGAACTGCCAGAGAAATGAGGAAGCAGCCTTTTCACCCTGTCCTGAGAATGCTGTTTCATAATTCATCCCTTCCTCAGATGCCCTTTTTCTGCCACGTCCCTGCTCTCTGCACTTGAGCTGTCCTCTCTCCAAGCTCCTCAATTAAATTATCTCACGTTTTTCTCCGATCTGCTGTTCACAGCTTGTCACATCACTATACCATAAGCCTTCCCACATGCTGCCGAAACAGTACACTTGGAGAGCCATGGCAGCCGCTGACTGGCGTCCCAGATCCCGGGCGCAAGGCGGGTGGGTAGTCTACAACAGTAGCTTTATTGTCCGGAAAGAGCAAGGCCAACCCACAGAGTCTTCCTCTAAGGAGCATAAGGATTCATGTCCTTAGAAAATCATGAAATGTGGTATGATCAACCTGCTTAAGCAACATGTCCCAGTAAAAAAAAAACTTATGCTTGTCCTCATCCTGTTGTATATACAAAAGAACAGGCAGTTTTCTCCTGAGCACTGGAAATTAAAAGAATCAAGTTGCGTAGTTATCACAAACTCGCAGCTTTTTATCTTGTTTTCATTTCTGCAAAAATAAATAATTGGAGTCTGTAAGACATCTTTCACAAAATGATGTTTCAAAAAAAGTTATTGAATGCTCCATCTAGAATAGCATGAATTATCCAAAACAGTGATATAAAGAACTGACACGCCAAATTAAAGCTTTAAATCAAAAGGCCAATAACACAGAAAATAGAAAATCTTGTTGCAAGATGAGATTACAGAAAGGCATGCAGATGAAATTCTCCAGTTTGATGGGACAGAGGGGCAGACAGGCTCTCTCCACAGCACCCACACTTCAAAGGAACAGCTCATTGATTTAAAGGTGGCAATTTAGAGGAGGCAGAGGAGCTAGTGGCTGATAAATAAGAATCATCATGCTCTAGCCAGGGAGATGCCCCGTTTAAGGAGAGTTTAACAACAGCAGACATGGAACTGGATCCACATGAGCGGGGAAAAAAAGAGTAATTTTCTTTTCTCTCTCCCCATTTTTTTTTTTCCCAAGTAGGACTACTGGTTCTATCAGAAACCAGGGGGTCAAAGCCTCATATGCCCTGAGAGGAGCAGATAAATAGGTCCATCCTTTCAGTAGGGAAATTTGACAATATGGTACAAACACCTTAAAAATATGCATGCTTTTTGATCTGGTAATTCCATTTCAAGGCTGTATTAAAAGACAGATGCACCAGGATGCTATTTGCTGCACTCTTCATAATGTTTTGCCTTGTTTACAATGGTGGAAAAAAGCAGAAACAACTTAGATATACAAAAATAAACCACGAAGCATTCATACATGGCATTCTAGACAGACATTTGAAATGATGCTATAGAGAAATATTCAAGTGATGTGGAAAAAATTCAAGAAATTATGACATTTAAGAAAGATGTTACCAAAAAGTAGGAATGTAATGGGTTAAGTTTTTGTTTTATATTCTCTCTCTCTCTCTCTCTCTTAGGATTGTAAAATATATTCAGGAATGGTAAAATTACGTGTTTCAATTTTTTCCATACCTACTTCTCTTTGAAAACATCTCTAATAAAACTGTGTTGTTTTTTGATAAAGAGAAAAACCAACAGAGGTTTTTTTTTTGTTGTTGTTGTTTTTAAAGGAATGCAATCAGGTGGTGGTCTTGTGTCTAGACACCTATCAAATGCCAGGGCTGGAAGGGCCTTCCAGCTCCGCAGTCACTTCCCTCATTTGACAGATGAAGAGCCAAACGCTTCCAGAGCAGGAAGGTTCTGACCTCACAGAGGCTCAGGAAAGGCATTCCAGCAGTCAGGACAAGGGAGGGAAAACAGGCTGCTGCAGGTTGCTCCAGCAGGCTGAGTAAGTAAGTGCGGTGGAAGTGATGTGGATGTATGACTTGGGAGCATGGGTTCAACAGAATTGCAAGTCCCAGGTAATGCTGGGCTTTGGAACAATAAAGAATGGGGACTTTAGAAAATTAGGAGAACAGAGATGTTTAAGAGGCAGAAAACTAACATTTTTCCAGTGCCCCCATGTAAAAGGCTCGTGCTAACTCATATAATGGTTAAAAGGAAAATGCCAGTACTCTCATTTAATGGATAAGGACACTGAAGTTTAACGAGCTCTGGTCACAGGGCTAGTGAGTAACAGAGCTGGGATTTGCTCTCCAGATGGACTCCAAAGTCCATCCTCTTTCTACCGTGCTACATGTTGCCTCCTTTGTTTGATCTCCTGAAAGAAATACCTCAATTCATACAGGTTACTTATCAGCTCAGGCATCTGGAGTTTCGATTGCATCAAACATAAAACCCAACATAAACTGAACACTCAAAAGCGTATATTCACGGAACTGGAAAGGCCATCTCCCCCTCAGCATGGCAAGCAGATGGAGAGAAGGGAAAGAGTGGTGTTTCAAAAATCCAGTTTCTGGATATATAGGCAGATGAATATCTTTTTATCTGGTTCTTACAGATCTCAAGAAACCTGTGCTCCTTTCCTTCCAATACATAGCCTGCATCCTTCCCTGGATTCCAATTAGTGCTGTTCTTGAACGGCCAGAAGTCCTTAGCATTAGCAGTGAGCTGCATGCTATCCTGGCTGTTACTGGATGGGAACAAAATAGCAGGCACTGCAGTATCTCCTCTCTTTTGGTCTGGGAAATGGACAGCAGACAGTCCAGATCCCACTAAACGGGAGGTCTTACTCACCTACTAGCTACTTGCAAAAACCAAGACACGATCACTCTCCTTCAAGCCCTAAAATACTTTTCTCATTGCAGGGTTAGTGAAAACATCAGGTCACCTCCTCCTCCTTTCTTACCGCTCTGGTCCTCTCAGAGGGGTCTGATTAGCCCATGTGCCTTCTCTGTAGTTATCCCTGTTTGCAGTGATCAGCAACCAAGCCCACTTATGCCATGTCTCTGATACCTAAGCCAGTGTTCACAACGCCAGGCACTATTCTAGTTTAGGCTCTTATTGGACAAATGCTGTACACTCCTAATTGTCTCTTTGTTTTAATTATTCTTCACTATCACCAGCAGAACCAAATAACTACTAATTATTCTATAACAGATAAACCCTCAATGGAGCTTCATAGTCTACAGAACTAAAGGTCAGATTCTTCAGTGCAGTTTCCAAAGTTGTCTACAAGGTAGCTCCAATTTTTCTTTCCAGTCTTATTCTCATCTAGTATCTAACACTTATCAATTATGAGGGCCACTGCATTTGTTCAGATGTGTTGAGAAGCAGGCACTAACACAGGATTAGATGTGCTAGAGATTTCTCGGAGAAGGGAGCAGAAGGGGTCAGGAAAAACCTTCAGACCAAAATGTGGGTCTGGCCCCTGGGAAGGAGTGGAGGAAGGAAGGAAGATAGGGCAGGACTGTCTTGGAGCGCAGAACAGTTCCAAAAAGGGTTTAGCCATGCCAATAGGAGTGCTTGGGCCCAGGCTGTTCAGTGGAGGACCCCTTGTGTTGCTAGACTGGGTATGCCTTAGCACACCTGCCGTGTGTGCACAGTCACTGGCTGGGAGCAGCCCTCAGGATGGTGGGTCCAGAGGTGCAGCAGCTGGGACATCAGTCAGTGTGTTCCTTAAGGCAAGAGAGCTAGCTGAATGGTACATTTTCATGGCCACCACAGTCACTGTACAATTTACCACTTAACTGGGACACTTTTAAGAGTAGAATAGGGAGCTATTAATAATTATACCAAGACAACAAATGGAACCAAGGATCATCCTAGGTAAACTGGAATTTATGGTCACCCTATATCCTGCTATATATTTTAATTAATTTTGTACTGTCTTACTGCTGACATCAGACGGCAAGATCCCTAAGGGCAGGGACTATATTTTTTTTCCAGTTTTTTTCCCCCTTTAGTGACTAGCACAATGTCTTGCACGTATAGCAGGCACCAACAGACGGCATACTCTTAACTCTACAGAGTGCTTCGAGTTCAACTTCCTTATAGCTTTTCAGTTTTAAACAAATACTTGAGTCATCTTGTATTTCTTAAATGCAATGTTTTCTATGTCTTTATAGTTTAAACAGAGAATTTAAATATCAGCCAACCTTGGTGAATGAATTCTTTTACGATTTGCTAATTACTCTGTCCTTTTTTTCTGCTAAAAGCCTACACTGAATTACTTCAACTTTGCCTCAAAAGGGGACTAACAAATTGCTGAATATAATTTGCACTTTAAACAATAAAGCTATTAATGGCATTTTAGCAAGAACACCCATTATTTTCTTTGCAGCAATAAATCAGCATTTCATCTGTTAGAAATTGCTTGGTCTGCTTCAAATGGCTTCAGAATAAATCTCTTTCTCCTTTCTGCCTCTGCTGTCTATGATAAAGACAGGAGGCAGAAGGTAAGCCCGTGTTCTGCATTCCTGGGCATATCATTTTCATGTTGCATGACTCTGTAATTTATTTCTAGCGATAAACCTCTTGTAGTCCTACGCTAGCTGCATGCTCACACATGTCCAAACACACACAGAAAGACACAGATAACTCTTCAGCATTAAAGTCTGGCTTCCAGGTGAAGGGCTCATTGACTGTATAGTGGAATTTTGATGCCTACTGCAGATTTTAGTAATGGGGCAGCTGCAAAAATAAACAGAAATGTTCTAATAATTAGACTATTTTTTCAGCTCCACCTCCAGATACAGGTGAATTTCACAGGGTCATTGGATAGGACACAGAGTTATCCTCTTAAGATTAGGCTATTCTACCTCCACATTTCTGAGAAATATATTTAACAAGTTCTACTTTTTTAATCCTTTGCATCAAAATAGTCTTGATTCCATGATTTATTCATTTTTGCACCTCTGGACATAGCACAATATCACAAAGTAGGTGACTAATAAATATTTAAGTGAATGAGTTAATAGATGAATGCTTTTCATTTAGTCTGCTTAAGTCACACTATTAAGTATTATTCATTCATCAAAACTAAATGCTACTATGACATCTATATTTATTACAAGCTATACCTCCTCTGTATTTTTAAAATTTACTGACATTGGGGGGTTATGCTTATTGTCAGTTATAGTGCTAACATTTCAAATATATGGAGGACTTTACAGACATTATTATGGATAATGGCAACTGGCTGCTTTTAATATCCTAGGCAGAGTGAAAGAAAACAGACCTAAGCTACAGCATGAGGGATTTAAGTTAGATAAGAAAAAGAGTGTTCTGACATCAAATATAACTAAACACTAAAGTGGATGAATGGGGGAAGTTATGAAATATTCTTTCTTAGAAGTCTTTAAAAATAAGATGGAATCTCATCAGTATATACACCATTAAGTATGCCCCCTATAAAGACGAAGAAGGAATTGGTTCTAATGTTCTTTGAAAGACAAGTATGTTTATTAAGGGTATATCTAAAATAATGTAATTTTTCTACAGTATGGACATTTCATGTAAAATACTGGCATCAATTCATAGTCAAGGACATGAATCATACACCAAAGTGGTAACTTGTAGTTCCTGTCTTTTATTTACTGTGTGACTTGGGGTAACCCATTTTACATTAAAATACAGACTCTTTTCCAATTAAATAGGAATAATCCTACTTCAAAATAAATTTCATCAGAGCTTGCTGGGTAAGTTATATTCTGAATAAATAAGCAGAAGGAAATCTGATTCCTATAATTTCAGGTTATTTCAACACTATATCCTCATTTACTGTCCTGAAATAATCTATATATAAAGAAGAGTTTTTCTTCTTATCACACTGGTAACAATTAGAAAAGAAACACTAATGGATAAATTTTAGATTACGGCAGTTAAGTGTATAGCAATCTGATAGTTACAGGATTTATCTTCAAAATCCAGGTGTTTTCATGTATTTATACCAGTCTCTCTCCACACTGATAATCTCACATGGAACTTTACTGGACCACAGCTGAATCTATCATTTCAAAATTCCGAGGCACAAGGCATTGAGGAAATAAAACACACTCCTTCTATGTTACAGAATTTAGAGAAAATAATGCTTTCCTAACCACTGGAGTACATTTTTCTCCTCAAGGTTCACATGAAATTTTTTGGAAAAAAGAAATCATGGTGTAGACTATGCAATTTACACTTAAAGTACTGCAACCGCTTTTGTGTTAGGATTCATGTTATGAGAAAATTCACACATATTACCTTTTTACTGCTTGGATATGGATCTATTTTGATTGTGGTCATTGGCATCTGTACAGCCTAAAAAGAGCATATCGTTCCATTCTCTCTCTCTTTTAAAATAAAGACTTTAGGCTACAACATGTTTTTCTCAACAGCCCAACTCCCCACTTAGTGATTCAACTACAAAAGCAGCATTTTGGCTGGGAGTGAGGGAGGAAACAATTCTAGCTATTTGCAGGTTCCATCGACAGAAAGGTGCTAGAAGGAGAATGCGGGCAACAAAGCATACAGAGGAAGAGTGATAATAAAATGAGCAAAATTAATTCCTGGGGAGAATTAGACCAGGACAAAGGGTAAAAAAGTAGAAGAGCCCAATCGTGTCCGAAGAGTCAACTTTTAGGAAAAGGGCACTCGATAGTGTCCTAGAACGTCAGAAGTGGAAGCAATCCGTTTGAAGACTAATCCTCTCCCCCTTTAGAGCTGAGAAACAGCCACGGTTACTCTCTACCAGGAGGTGACAGAAGTGTGCTGCACAATTCAGAATAATGAATGGCAGTTCAGAGCCTGAAGAGCTCGCAATGAACCAGGGTAGCACCCATCCTCTTCGAAGGACTCTCTAAGTGCTCCAGCCTTGTTCCCACGGACCATTGCACCCTCTGAATCTGATGAGTGGTGGGGACCAACAGGCCAGGAATGGAGGTATATCTGCCAACACTCAAAATCTGTTTATTCTGATGGCCCTAGTTCTAGTCTACATTTTGAATGTCACTATACTAGTCAGTACTGGACAGGAAGCCCAGCAAGCGCTGTCTTGATGTGGTCCTCCCCATGGAGAGAGTCTCTTGCCTCCAGGCTCAGACAATGAGAGGAGCCACATGCCACCTCCTTCCAAGGCTCGGCTACTTCAGGGGGAAAACCAAGGCAGAATGCAGAAAAGGGGAGGACAGACAAACTAGCAGACATGCATACAGAACCCCAAAACTTGAAGGAAGCTCATGCACAGGCCAGGTCACGTAGTAGACAGGGAAGAAGGGGCACTGCACAGGGACAGTGGGATCAGAAATACAGTGTTATTTGGGGTGGGGTGACTGTGATCTGTAATTCATATGAATATAATAAGCTCCATGCCTAGGACACAACAGCCCCAAAAAACCACCACCAAAACACAAAGCACATGTTTAAAGGAGTGAATTACCCACAGCATTAGGTTTTTCCACATGGCTGGACCACGAGGGCTGCAAAATCCATCACTGTTATGGTCTGGAAAGCCAACCAGGGGAGCCTTCTCAGGACTTTTAAAGGGAAACATTTTGGATGAACTTCTTGGTCTCGTAAGAAAGAAGCCTAGTTATGTTTAACTATAAACACATGGTGGTAGGTGTCAGCGATATGTTCCATTTGAAAACTATATAATAAACATTATTTTCGGAAAAGGAAAGTAAACTAAGAATAGATAACCTGAGAATGCCAGACAAGGGCTAGAAGCACCTTCACATCCTTTCACAGCATTTAGCAATCAGGTTTAGCCTCTAGCTAAACTGCTTTCATTTTGTGCAATATTAATTTATACAGAGATGATTCATTTGCAAAATTAAATCATCACAATGTGCCACAAAAACAACAATATGACAATAACAACAGACTAGAAATATAGGTCTATGCGGACTACCTAATTTAAAACTGCAACCTCTCCCCATCCTGAAACTGGCTCTCCTCTTTCCTGTTGTGCTTTTAAATTTTTTTGATAACAATTATCACCTTGTAACATATTAAAATTTGCTTGTTTATTGCTTATTTTCTGTTTTCCCCCAATAGAATATAAGCTCCAAGAAAGCTGGAATTGTGGTCTGTTTTGTTCACAGGTGTATTCCAGCATCTAGAACAATGCACACAGTAGGTGTGCAAATATGCTGGCTGACCAAGTAAGAACAAGGTGTGGATGAGTTGCTAATATTGTATAAAGCCCTCTTCTCATACAACAACTGAAATGGCCTCATCACTAACTACAAGGAATATTTTTTTTTCAATGGAAATCACCAAAGTTAAAAAACATTTTGGAATTCAGAGGTCTGTGTGGGGTAGTTCTGCTATCAGAAAAAGCAGGTGGCTCACTCTAAAGGTTGCATGTGATTCCGGTGCACATGGGGCCAAGTTGATGACAGTTCTTGCATATCTTTGGAGGTGGGGAGGGAAACTGAGGTAGGTACTGAGCGGTGTGGAAAGATACTTCACAGGGTCTGTCATTGTAGCCTTATAATATTAATACTTTTGTATAGCACTTCCCGGGCTATACATAAGAAACACTTCTACCATATTTACTCTCATAACAACTCCTTGAGGCAGTAAGGATTATATTCTCAATCTTGGAGAATGTGTTACAGAGTGGTGGGCCAAAGTGGGATCATTCCCATTTTGATTTAAGAATGCAAGTGTTTGGGTTAAAAATTGAGTCCTCTTTCCACATGGCATGGGCCAAGAGTAAAATTCTCAAAGATGGATTATCTAGCTGTCCCCTCTGATGGTTTACTACCATGGGAGCATTTTACAAAAACAAGTGATTGCCTCATCTTCATTGCCAAAGTGCTGGGAAATCAAGTAAATAATGAGAAAATGTCAAAGTCTCTGCTACCAAACAAGTGGGCATTTCAGCTGGTATTTATTTAAGGCCTTGCATTTCTTAGGCTAAGTTGTGTTATATTGAGCTGATGTGGGGGTCTATGAAAAAGAAAGGCAACAGACTGCCCAGAGATCATTCGAAGCTCTGCAATAACAAAAAATGCTAAGAAACAAATATGTAGTAACTGTTCCATAGCAATGGAGAAAGAGGGGCCTAAAATACGTCCACCAAAATCCAGAAAAGTTGTGGAATACATGACGTGGACAGGCCTTGAGATTCTAATCCACACACAAAGAAGTGTGCAGCATCCCGAGAGAAGAGAAGGTATGGTAGCCGGGGGAGACGAGACCTTTGGAGAACTAACTACCAAAGGGGATGAATCAGCTCACCTCTGAAAACACCTACGGATTCTGTCAAACCTGCCGCACTCTTCAAGAGCTTCAAGGCTCACAAACAGGAAATTGCTGGGTATGACTTAACCTGACTCTCAACCTCCTTAGAGAAGAGCTTGCCCCAAAAAGGTATGAACGAAGTGCGGAGCCAAAGGGTGAGAGGTGAAGAAGAATACAAGTTCGCATTATGAGCATGGAGCACTTAATGGAGGCAAACAATTTTCAAAACATAAAGGAGTTACGTGGGATGTTAGCGCTGGGGGCTCAACAGTGGTCAACGTCTTCACTAATACGCAGACATGGAAATGAAGAGAGAGAAAACTGAATTACAAAGGGACTCCAGGGACCCAGAAATTTGTGAAGAAGAAGTGAGATTAAGTGAGATTTATTCATGCACTCATGACATTCTGCACTCATGAAATTCTGTATCAGAATATTTTCAGAAGCAGAAAACTCTGAATTGACCTAAACAAATAAGGGGCTTTATTATTATTTCACACAACAAACCTGCCTGGAAGTAGAGTTGTCGCAGGGCTGGTTTAATCAGCAGCTCAACGATATCATCAAGGGCCTAAGTTCTTTCCATCTTTCTGTTCTATCTCAATTTGCTTAGACTAACTTAAAATTCACCGCCTGGGTCAAGGACTGGGGCTGGGGCCAGCTGCTTTAGAGCAGATAGCCACCTATAGGAGAGGAAATAGTAATACTTCAACCAAATCAGGGTTGTGCTAGCAAGAAAGCGGCTAACGGCCGCTGGGCCCCAGACATAGCTGTAGATGGCCATTCAAAAGATATTCACTGAGCACCTACGTGTCTACTCCTGTGCTGGTCACCGGAAACACAGAGACCAAGAACCGCCTGCCTGTAGGAGTTTAGAGATTAATGGGAGAGACAGACATTAATGAAATAACCACACAAATAAAGACAAAATTGCAACTGTAATAAGTGTTGCATAGGAAAGGTATGCGGTGTCATGAGAGCATAACCAGGGACCTAGGTTAGACAGGGTTGAATGGGATTGGGGCCTCGGCAGGGCCTTGACGGTGTGTAGGGGCAAGATGTGGTATCGGAGCTGGGGCTGGGGAGAGACCCAGGAGCACAGGGGAGAGTCCGGCATTTATTCTCTTCCCCGATTCTGGGGAGGTAACAACAGGGAGACCACAGAACTCAGTCTCCCCTGGTGGATTACACAAAAACTGCTCAAGGAAAAGTGCCACGGAGTCCTCTCTCAGCAAACGAAAATACGTTCAGGAATAAACAACACTACCACTTCCTCATGGGGCCAAAAAATATCACCTCTTTCTCTGGTTTCTTATCACTAATAAACTAACTCATAATCTCCTAACAGCTGAGTATAAATGGTCAAATTAACCATCTTCTGCCCTTCAAATACTTAAGAATTTCCATGGTGACTAACTATGCATTTCTTTTACCACATGCATGAGTGAGTAACTAAATGGGCTCTCATCCTCCAAAGCAGACATTTAAAGTGTGACAAAGTCATCTAAGAGAAACTTGTCTCTTTTGAAATGAGATAACTAATTACCGGGTGAAAAGGCAGAGTGTTTTCCCTACTGGGAAATCAACTACGTGGTCTAGCAGAATAAAAGACATGAACCATGGCAAATCAGGTCTGCGAAAATAATAAACAAAACAAGCCACAGAACAATTAACACATGTGGGGAAAAAAAAAAAAAACGGTATCCACTGCACAGCTGATTTGATTTTAATAAAACTGAATATGCATTTCCCAAAAAAGGGGAAAAGTGTGAGAATATACATAAATATAAAAAAAAAATCCTAAAAGCAAAATAAGACAACTAAAAGCAAAGTAAAACTCTTATATTCACAGACCTCATAGACTACACAAATTACTTTGTCTGAATTATCCTAGACAATTAGGAAATGGTCATTATACATGCATTTTATCATTTGGGAAGGAAGTCTACATCTCTTCTAGAATTCCAACTATTAAAAAAACAGACACACACACACAAAACACTGAACTATGGAGATAGTTCTCCTTCCAAAACAGGGACATAACCTATTTTCTCTAAATCAGATGTAGCTGGCTGAGAGCCCATAGTTATTATAGTAACATGGAGAAAATGAAATGGATGATGAAAGCAAACCTAATTCAATGAGCTAGTGACATTATACCATACAAAACTGGGGATGGGCGAGAGGAGGAAAAAGGCAAAAAATGACACACAGTGTCTACTTTGTTCTTTTTTAGTTTTATCAAATTGTGTATATATTTGTGACTTTTACACCAAGAAGCATGAAAATTTGGCAATAAAAGATTATTTGAGTGGAACATTGGTCTTTAGTTGGTAAGTGTCAAGCACAAAAGGAATCATAATTTTTTTTTCAATAAGCTTTCAAAGTATATGTGCTCTTGACATCTGCTAATGAGCTGCAGTTTCCTCTTCTCCAAAACTTAAAGCTTCTCTAAATTAAACATAAGCTTGCTTTCGGTATCTGCAAAATATATGTGGATAAAATTTAAAGTTTTACAAAGAGAGTTACCATAGAAACACACAACTCCCTAAAAGAGCAGTCCATCCTCTCTTAAGGGGAACCTTCGTCACAGACATCTATTCAGTGCCTATCCATGCGCGTGAGGCCTCAGACAATACACAAAGGACAGTCAGTGCACACACACTGGACAAATAGAGAAATTAAAGAAGTCAAGTACTTACTCTAAGTAAGCAAGAGGAGATGGGCTCTTTGTATGCGTGTATGTGTGTGTTGTAGGGGGCAGGAATCATGTGAGCTGACCCCGTGATACAGCTGAAATGCAACCATCATAAAATTCATTTAAACACAATTCTGCAACAATCTGGTCACTGCACATAGTCATCACTGTGGACTGTTTTCTGTGAATTCCTTTAAAATGTGGATGTAAGTACTAGAAGCAGCATTTACAAAAATAGTTTTATTTTTACTAGCAGAGTTGACTCAAGCTAAAAATAAACTAAATGGGAATTTTGTACTGCAGACTTTTCAAAAACAGAGTGTCAGTATACCTAAGACAAACACCACCTCTTTATTAGAAACTTCTGTGCAGCATTCCAAAAAGGCCACACGATTTTCAGCCAGACTATAGTTCTTCAGACATGGTCTCTCTCGAGACAAAAGAACCCCGTGGAGACAACATCTAAGTTGGAGTCTTGACCATTTATTGGTCCTCAAGGAAGGATTTTTGCCCTAGTGCTTTTACCAGAAAAGGCCAAATCATCACATCATCTTTTACAATGGAACGGACCTAACTGGGAAGAAATAAATTAGCTATTTTTGAGTGACTGTGTCCCCCCCAAAAAACCCTGCAATGAAAGTTTGGGATTAAAAAAAAGTAAAGCCACCTAAACTGTGGTTTGTATGAAAATGTGATCTTTTTGCAGGTGTATTATCTGTGATCAGTACTAACGATGTGCAAATCATATTAATGACCATAATAATTTTTCCAATGAAACACAATATTTTTTCTAATGAAACACAAGCACTTTACAAAGATTAAGTATTTAATTCCAGTTAGGTAAATTGCAGCTACTCTTAACCACATCTTTGTAAATGGGAATACTGATATCACCATTCATGATTTGCCCCAATCACAGATGACTAACATCTGAATTTATTTTAAATAAATATAAACAAAAAAGTACATGTGTGCTTATTTGCATATGTGAATATATAAAGTATCATGATTAGGCATAGTTAAGTAACTGATTAAAGTCATTTAAGGGCTCACTCAAAAACCAATCAAGTTAAATCTAGGTAACATAGGCCTAGTACCATCAGTTGGCATTATTCTGGGAAAAAAAAAAATCAGAATGTTTAATATCTTACCTTTCCATTGCTACCTGTAACTGACAGTGGCTGGTGGACCACAATGATAACCACAGACATGATGGAACACTCTGGAACCATTCAAAGGCACAAAGCAATGGTACCAACTAGCACAACGGTGGTAGTTATAGGTCTGAAAATGTATACTAGAAGAAGCGGAGCATCTGGGCAGATGAATTTACTCTATTTGAATTTCATGGCTAGGAGTACTCTGACTTCTACTCAGCCTTGATACTCAGGCTGAGCAGGAGTTCCTCAGGGAAGCTTCTCTGAGCCCTGACCTGGGCTCACGAACTCTGCTCCAAAGAACTCCCTTAAGCTCCACTACAGCACTTCTTCACTGATTTTCAGACACTGGCATTCCTGAAAGCTTCCAGATTCAAACAAAACTTCTTAAGGGCAGTGACCATATTGTCTTACTCATATCTGGAGCCCTATAAATGTTTGTAAATTGGCGGAGCTCTGTAAATGATAGCTGAATGAGTGAATGAGCATCACGACAGGATTTATTTAAGTTACTAATGCTCTTATCTCTCAGATAATTTGTTAATTTGGTGAACATCCGATAAAAATGGTATGGGTTAAAAGAAATAATGTTTCTAGTTATCTCAAAAAATTCAGAGATCAGAGATCTATCATTAATATGCATTTTCATTTCCTAAGGACAAGAAAGCAAAGAACGACCATGATTTTCTGACTTAAAGCCTGGGAGGTTAAGGAACTATTCATACATCACTGATGCTACTTATTCTTTTATCTTGACGGAACACTGCTCTGGGCATGACAGATGAGGGCTACGCAATTACAGTACACTCTCTGGCGTGTGTCTCTTAAATCTGTAAACACATCCAGGGCTCTGAAAGCAGACTTGTATTTGGTTTTTTAAAAATAACAAAGAGAACTGTGCTAGTCAAATAAAAATAACTGATAGGGCCTTCAAATTCTCCTAAATTCCTGAAAAGCTTACTTTTTCTAAGTGTAACAGTGTCAGTAAAGACAGAAACTCACCCCTCTCTTAATGCAATCAACTTCTCTAAAGATGGCACATACAAACACACCAGACTTTGGTAGAATTCCCTAGCGGGGATTTAAAAGGAAATACCTCGTGGCAGTTGCGAGTCACATGGAGACTTCCAACAGCTCAGACATTCTCCTTCCACACAAAGGAGGAAAGGCCCTCTCTGTGGCAATTGTTTGCTAAACAGACCACAGTGGTCTTTTTCCTTCCCTTCCAGGTGTAAGTGTAAACAGCTTCCTGATTCTACTTAAGGAAGGCATCAGGTAAAGACAATGAAGTGATGAGTATTTACAACACAGATTTAATTTATCTACGACAAAATTTTAGAGATTATCTGCTTTAAGCAGAGTCATGCTGCTTAACATCTTGTCCCATTAATTTTTATTTCAATTTGACATGAGTACAGTGTAAATCCCTAAAAGAGTTTACCTTTTCAAAAGCAGCTAATTACTAATTTTTCAAAAAGCATTAATCTAGAGTGCTATTTTATAAAATTATAAAATGGAATTGTTCTAAAATGTTTTAAATCAAGATTAAAGATAGATGATGTCTTCCTTGTAAACAAACAGACAAAAAGAAGGTAATATACATTAACATCCTGTGAAATTACAGCAAAATCTTATCCATTCAGGATACTTTGGGAATGAATCTTTCTATACACCTTAGATTCCCAGAGAGCTGAAGGGCTCCAGAGTTTTCTCACAATAGAAATATTTCCAAAATGTACCACATTCTTTGTGCCTTCGTGATCAGAATCTAAAACACATTTTTTTAATAACTTAAAATTGAAAATACCAGCTCATGTGTATAAATTAAATGTAAATCAACATGTGATATAAATTTGGTCACAGATGAAAATACATGTGCCATGAAGCATGGAACAGAAAGGATCCTCTCTGACCCTCATGGTACTCTGAAATTTAACCTCTCGAAAAAAAAGATTCCTGATGTCAACTCCTATTTTGGTTATTTGCTGCTGCTTTACAGAGGTACAGTGAAAGCTACACAGTGTAGTATGGCTTTTGCGGAGTACAATGTTGCTTTAAAAAGCTAGCTAGTGAACCACAGGCTGGAGAAGTTTCCTGGCACATGTTTTTTCTACTCCCTAAGTGGGTGTCTTCTTGGATGTTGCTATCAGCTACCTCTGACTTTAGCCAGGTCTTCAGCTGTAGAGGCTGTCAGGAGCTCCTGGCTAGTATGCACTTACTCAGCTTTCTCATTGACATTAAGTTTATTCAATGGTTGAGAAAGAGGAACAGGCTTGGCCAGTTCACAAATCTGAGTTTGGATGGTTGGGAGTTCTCCAACAGTTCACTTCTTTTTGCTGAGGTGTTCCTGTAAACTGTTGTTGGTAAAAAAATACTGGTACAATCTCTTTGAAAGGGCAATTTGGCACATGCTTTCTCCCTCCCTCAATCTCTCTCTCTCTCTCTCTCTCTCTCTCTCTCTCTCTCTCTCTCTCTCGATGTCAAAGGCATTAGAAAGTACATATTTTTTGACCTAGCAAATCACTTTCCAGGAATATAGTGCAAGGAATCATTGGATATGTAAAGAAAGAGGATGTGTAGAGGTTGACCACATCACTGATTATAAAAGTAAAGTTTTGCTAAACCTCTAATGTTAGGAGACTGGTTAAAGATATGGAAATTCAAACAATGGAAAACTGTTCTGCCATTAAAATTTAAAAATAATAATCCACACTATTGATATGCAAAGATTTGCACAATATATTGTTAAGTGAAAGAAAACCATAGGTTTCAAAAATACATGTGGTCGTACATAGGAAAAGTCTGGAAGGATATATATTAGAAGTTCCCAAATGATTCTGGGAGCCCTTAGAGTCTCAGTAATTTTTTCGGAGTGCCTCCGGGCCAAAACAAATACCTAATAGTACTGTTTGTTAAGTAGTTAGGGCCAAATAATAGTTACTATTTATGTCTTAATGACTTAGTAGCTGTTGAAAAAATAACGTACATAAATGAAAAGTACTATTTTTATTTCCTTCTTAAATAATCTTGTAATAATGTATTAATACAACGTGTATACCTGTTGGGCACTGCATAACTTTAAATCTCAGACTCGCACTGGACACCACTATGCTCATTTACTGTTCCACGTTGATTTTCATGTGGTACTTACTCTTTTTATCACTAAAAATTCAGCAATCACTGAAAATCTAGTTTTGCAAAGATATGATGTCATCAAAAGGATGTGGTGTGATCCAATGCTGAAACTGTGAACTATCTCCAGCTAATAGTTGGTGCAGTGATGTACGACTGTACAACAGTTGGCAAGTGTTTCCCTTGCTGATGGAAAGTACCTTGTGCCAACCCTAGAGCTGCACCCAGAATTTGTTATGGTGCCCCAGAGGACCTTGGCACACAGTTGGGGAACCACAGATACATAATAAAATGTTAACAGCTTCGTTCTCTAGGGTTATTGGTGATTTAAAAGGAAATAAAAAAGATTTTCTGAACCTTTTTCCAATAAACATCTGTTACTTTTTACAGTTAGAAAAACCATTAAAGTGATTTACATATCTTCGAAGTTCTATCTTTACTAGAAGATGGACATTTTGTTCCCCTCAATTTTTTACTGTGAAGAAAAGTCTAAGCATAAATAGCATTAAAAATGGAAAGTCTTGGATGATGCCTTAATGATGAAAAGCTCACTCGTGAGTAACATTCTGCAGTAACTCTTCCTGTTCTGAACCCTTCTCTGGTACTTGCACAGGTTGGGTCAGTGAAGTCACTGGTGTCAGGACACTAACCCAGACATTCCCCCTACTTCCTGTGGGTAGCCACTACAATTGCTGAACAATAGCCTCTCTGTCCCTCAACTGATGTGCTCGTAACAGAGCATGGTCATGCCCTCGTGGGAACTGAGCTGTAAACGGTCCTTTGCTCTTGGTCTGCAGAGCTTTAGTCTCTGGATTAACGGTGCTCTTTTTAAAACAGTGCCTGCTGCTTTGCACCCTGGTGTCCACTGCTGCTGTCTTTAAAGGTCTCCACTGCTCTCTTTGTTCCCTTCTGGTTACTTCTGCCCTGTTTGTCAGTTTCACACTAAAGAAATATGAATGGCCTTTTATACCTTCACCATTTGGGGCTTTCAGAATCAACCTAGTGAGTTAAGTCTAACATACATTTTAGCCCCCTTTGATATTCAGTTGTTGCTGAATATTTTGTTTGTTTTTGCCTTTGTGGAGGTTGGTGGGCAGAAAGGAACATTTTCCAGTTGAATGCTATTTTTTAAAACCTGAGAATTTTTTAAAGTTTTGGAGTCACATACATGAAGTTGTATTGTGGTCAATATTTTCTATTCATTTACTTTCATACTAAAGAAGTACCCAAGGAATTGTAAGAACATTTATTTTTCTAGTCCAGGAACTTATACAAATGTACACACCAATTTTGATTTCACCTTTACAAGTTTAAGTCAGAGTAAAGCCACAGTAATAGAATGTTTAAAGTAATTTTTTTCATGAACCTTAATTAAAATGGCTCTTAACAATCTTGAACATGTTCTTTAAAAAATGAAGAATAATAAGAACAACTCCCGATTCTCTTTTACCTGTCCAGTTGTTCCCTACAACACTTACTACCTTTTAACATACTGTATACTTTACCTATTCGTCTTGTTAATTGTTCATCTCCTCTGACTAGAATGGAAGCTCAACAGGGGCAGGAATTTTTGTCTGCTTTAATTATTGATATATCCTATTTCCCAGCACCTAAAATGCAGGGGCTCAGCGAGTTATTTGTTGAAAAGTGAGTGAATGAGTGAGTAACTAATTCTTAAAGACCTTTGTAATTCCATTTCAGAGGACCACACACACAAAAAAAGACAAAATCTTTTAAAAATAAATATTAATGTTTATGCAAACCAACTACTACTTTTTTGTAGGTAAAAATATGATGTCATTGTGATGTAAAGTCAATATTTTGACTGCAGTGTGAAATCTATGAATGACAAGCATCTAACTAATTTATTATTGCTCACCTTCCAGAAAACGATTCGACTTTCAAATAAAGAAGACTTCTGATTGTCAAGTATGGCAAATTCATGTAGAATGCCTAAAAATGCTGAGGCAAACATTAAAAATATTTTTAAAGGCATGACTAAGCTGCAAGAAAGTAACAGCAATTGTTAAAAGTCAAACATTACAAGAAAACTAGAACATTGGGAGGTAGGGAGTTAAGTACTGAAGCCGGCACATACCCTGGACAAGTAAACCAACCCCTGATGGGCATTTTAAGAGACAAGGAGTCTACAGGACAAGAGACATCCTAATGTCCACACAGGGTGTGAAGGTCAAAGCCAATACCCCTGAAAGGTGAAATTCTCAGTGAGTAAATTTTTTAAAAAAATCTCCCCAGGAACAGAAGAAAGAATAAGCCTTGGTGATGGAAGAGGAGGAAAAAAGGAAGAAAAAGTCTCTTGAAAAATTTCCAAGCCCACTTTCACACTGTTTGAGATCTGAAATTACATATCCATGTGCCCGCTTCCAAACCCAAACATTTAGGGTAAAAAGTCCTGGGTTGGCAGTGCCCCCAAACACATGGCAGAAGCAAATGCAAAGCCTCTCTAGGATAATAAACATTAAATCCAAGTTTCAAGGGATTTTCATAAACAAGAATTCCGTAATTGAGTTCATAATAAAAAAAAATCACAAAAGAAGCTAGCAGCCATGAACACGAGTGAGAAAAAAACTGCAGAATCAAATCGTCAAAGGCTTCAGCTATTGAATGTATCTGATATAGAATACAAAACAGATGTGTTTAGTATGTTTAAAGAAAGTAAATAGGATCTCAAAATATGAAAAAAGAATAAGATATCAAAAATGACTAGGCAGATTTGAGAAATGACCAAAAATAACTTCTAGAAATGAAACCATAATTATTATAATCAGAGACTCAACAAGCAAGTCCAATACCAAATTAGATGCAGTTGAAGTAGGAGTTACTGATATGGTAGACAGTTGTAAAGAAATTATACATAATCTTGTAAATGGAAAAGGGATGGAAAATATGAGAGAAAGATTTAGAGATGTACAGGGTAGAGTGTGAAGGAAAAAATACACAATGTGGACAAGGCAGAAACAAAGTGATTTTTTTCTGAGATTTTACAGAATCATTAATCACCAAATTCAGGAAGCCAAATGAATCTCAAGGATGTCAAATAAAAGAAATTCTCACCCAGGTAAAACCTAGTAAAATTGCAGAAGACCATCACCAAAACAGATCTTCAGAACAGCCAGAGGAAAAAACCAGATTACCTACAAACTAATGATAATTAGATAGCTGACTTCTTAATAGAAGAATAGAAACCTGGGGAAAATGTCTTTAAAACATTGAGAGAAAATAATATTGAATATGGAATTGTATACCTAGCAAAAGTAACTTTCGCAAACAAGGGCAAATAAAAGACATTTTCAGTCAAACAAAAAATAAGAAAGTTTACTTCTAAAACATTCATTACAGGAACTTCTAAAGGACATACTTCAGAAAAAAGCAATGATCTGAGAAGAAAGAAATGGTGAGCAAAAAAAAAAAAAAGAAAAAAAGTAAATAAATGGCTGTATTTAAATAGAGTATATAAAACAAATGCTGGCTGTATATAAATTGTAATGATGTGTAACATAAACATAATATGAAACTAAAAACTGAATAACAATGGCATATTAGGTTGAAAAAGAATGATCGGAATTAAAGAACTCTAATATTCCTAAACTGGGAGAAAAGTGAATACTGTTTAGTGTAAGACTTTATCAAGTTAAATAGGATGCTAACATCTTCAGGGTAAGTACTGAGAGAGAATGGTGTCTACAACTGCCAGACTAGTAGAAGAAAAACCATGTAATTATATTAAAAAGAGAAAAAGCAAAACCCAAATGAAGGCACTAATGAAAAAATAAAGCACAGAAAAAGTAGGACAAATAGCAAAAAATAAGATGATCAAAATGAATACAAATGCATTTAGAGTAATCAATGCAATCTGCTAAACAATAGAAATCAACTAAATTTTCTAGTTAAAAGCCAAAGACTATATAATTAAATTAAAACACAGACAACGTATGTCTACACAAAGACTTGTATGTGAATGTTCATAGCAGCTTTATTCAGAATAACTGAAAATTGGAAATAACCCAAATGTGCATCAACTGGTGAATGGCTAAACAAATTACGGTATATCCATAAAATGGAATGATACTCAGAAAATATAAAGGAATGAAATTTTGATATATGTAATAATTTCGAAAGCATTATGCTGAGTGAAACAAGCCAAACACCAAAGACTTCATACTATGTGATTCTATTTATATGGCATTCTGGAAAAGACAAAACTACAGTGATAAAAAGCAGATCAGTGGTTTCCTAGGACCAGAGGTGAGGGAAGGAAGCTGACGGCAAAAGGGCATGAGGAACTTTCTGATGTGATGGAAATGATCTATACCTTTAATGTGGTGGTGGTTACATGACTGTACACACTACACACTTGTCAAAATGCATCAAACTGTACACTTAAAATATGTGAGTTTTACTGCATGAAAATTACACCTTAATAAAGCTAGTAAGAAAGACAAAATCCAATTATTTCATTTACAAAGGACAAATCCAAAACCTTTCGTGTTTCAGATTTGTACAAAGGAGGCTGGAGAAAAATACACGCAGGCAAATACTAACCCAGAAATCTGGTTTACCTAAACTAAACCCATACAAAATTAATTTTAGGCAAAGAGATAAAAAGAGTCATGACATATTAATAATAAAAATATTTAATTCCCCAGGAAGATATAATAATACCATGTTCCTAACAACACATCTTAAAAATACATAAAACCGAAATTCAAAGAACCTCAAAAAGAAACTGACCATAAGCCAGTCTTATTTGTGAACATAAATGCAAGACTCCTCAACACAATATTAGCAATTCAAATCCAATAATTTATAAAGAAAAATAACATGCCTAAATTTGGGTTATTCCCATAATTCAAGGTTGCTTTAATATCAATCAATGTTACTCATCAGATGAAAGAAGAAGAAAACATATGATCATCTCAAAGGATACAGTTCAAGCATTCAATAAAATATAACACCCATTCATGATTAAAAATCTTAGTAAACAAGGAACAGAAGGAAACTTCCTCAACTAGATAAAGGGCATCACAAAGCAATCTTATAATAAAAGCATCATCCTCAAGGGTGAAACTTCAAGTCATTGTCTATAAAGTCAATGAAAAGTTAAAGTTTTATCTATCACTACTTCTATTTAACACTGGCCATTCTAGTCAGCTCCATAAGATAAGAGAAAAGAATTAATATAATATCGAATAGAAAAAAATCTATCATTACTTGTAAATGATATAATCATCTAAATAGAAAACTCCGAGGAATCTATAAATTATTTTTATCAATAAGGAGACCAATAAGGTTTCAATATACATGATAAAATGCAGGACCCTTCAACAGTAGAATGGCTAAATAAACTGCAGTATAATAAATACAATAAAATACTATATAGCAATGAAAATGAATGAACTAAAATTACACAGATCAATATGGATGAAACTCAGAACATAATGTTTTGGGGGAGCATGGCACAAAATAATTGGCATGATTCTATTTATATGAAGGTTAAAATAAGACAGTATATTGTTTAGGGACACATACATATGTGGTAAAACTAAAGAAAACCAAGAGAGCGAGTCACTCAAAATCCAAGAAAGCAGTTTGGAGATAGGAGATTACGATAGGAGAGAAGTACATAAGGGTTTTAATAGTAGTGATAATGTTCTTAAGATGGGTAGCAGAAATGCAGATGTTTTCTTTATTTAATGCCTTAAAGTGTATCTATATATTATTTATTCTTTCCGTATAGTGATAATGTTCTTAAGATGGGTAGCAGAAATGCAGATGTTTTTATTTAATGCCTTAAAGTGTATCTATATATTATTTATTCTTTCCGTATGTGTGATATACTTCATAATTTAAAGAAGTAAATCACCCAAGTGAACTTTGTTAGAATGTGCATTTTAAAATATTATAATGTTACTTCATGTTGGAAAACACAGGAAGTTCTTTTTCTATAAGTTTTTAAATTAGTATTTATTATTTTTTCTTACTCCTTATTCTAGAGAAGCTGAGAGTTCTCATTAATACAATGATTTTCCTAATACAATGAAATCATAAGAAATTCTCTTGGTAGCTTTTAAAGGAAGATAGCAAAATCACTTTGTTTTCACAACTGCCTGAATAAGACAGAAGAAAAACAACAAATGAATAGTTTAAATGATAAGGAAGGAATATTCACTAATAAAAAGTGCCCAAAAGGCTTGCATTCTCATATTAAAAACAACTTTTCAATGGAAAAAACATAATCCCTTCTTTTGAAAGAGAATTTTTGTTCAGGCAAAAATGGTGGGCTGGTGACCAATGTCAGAAAGAGTAAAAATATTTTCCCTTCTCATAAAATGTTTTTAAATTGCTAATATAATTAAAATGATATCAACAGTCAAAAACTCCTCCTGAGTTTGGTTCCTGGTGACAATCCAAAAGGTTAAAATATCTTCACAAAGAGTCTAAATCTAAACTGCAATACTGACGTATCGTCAGAGATCCCATCCTCAAAACGCTTCTATTTATTCAAAAATTCTACATTAAATGGGAATTGAGAATAATTTTATAATTGAGTATGGATGTTAAGAAGCTAACAGAAGAAATATTATAAAATAATATTATATGATATAATCTATATTCATATTACATAAATCAATCATGCTATAATTTGACCTGTTTATTTACCTAACAAGTTCAAACAATGCTTTATTAAATGAATGTTAGTATATTTCTCAAGTCTTATTTTTTTTTTTTACATCATTTACATTTTAAAAAATATTTGTCTTTGGCTTCTTTTCCTTACTGCCTATACCCTATGAGTAACCATACCTCTCAAACTTTCCATGAATGTTTCTTAGCTATGTTTCTTCTTTCTATTTTCATGGCTTGTGCCGCATTTCTGCCCTTTGTTGTCCCAAATCTGTACTGCATTAATAGCTTCCTAACCATTTGCCCTACCTCTGGTCACTCCACATTTTACTAGGTAGTGGCTACCTATAGTCACTCCATATAATTCCTGCTGCCAGATTAATCTACCCAAATGGTCCCTCTTGGGCATAACGCTTTATTGACATCCCTGTGATTACCCCATCAAGTCTGGATACCTGAAGTTGGCATTTAAGACTCACCATCTGACTTAAGTACCCCAAGACACAGATCCTAGTCACAGCAGGATTAAGAATTCAGTGTACTGGAAGTTGTAAGGCCTGGATTTGGCCAGATAGGGGGAAAAAAAAAAAATCAGAGCTCAAATTAATAAACAGGCAGACAGGTTGACTGAGGAATACTAGGAGTCATGGTATATTTTACGTATTTTTGTATTTCCTGTACATTATGATGTTTTGACATCTTAAAAACACCTTTCTGATTGGAGGGAGACTGGGCCTTCCAAGGCTAACCAGCTCTCAGAGGTAGCAAGGAGCAGGCCTTTGATATACAATCCAACCAATCCAGAGACAGACCTCGTCTATCTGGCCCGTATACCCCGAGAGGCAATATTCCTCTATCTCTACTCTCCCAGGGCCCTGTACCAGGCAAGTAGGGACCATGCCTATAGCTTACAGCCTGCCCAAATTATTCAAACCAGCCGTTCCCAAGTCGTTTACCCTGCCCTGCCTTGTCTTGCCCATGGAAATTCCAACAAAGGCCGTGGCTGGCCCAAGCTCTCCTGGCGCTCCTGCCTTCTGCCTTCTGGCCCATGCTGGTGCTTTCCCCTGTGGCCCTGCATGGCATGTGGTGACCCCTCTCTGGAATCTGTGAATGTAATAAATTTATTCCTACCAAGCCTTGTTTTCTTTTCCTCCTGTGGCCACACCGACTTTATTGTATCATACATGCATATACCCAACATATACATTCTTAAAACATGTAGCAAACCATGAGACTCAGGTTTTAACCAGTCTCAGGGCACGACAATTCTGGAGCTCAGGGCCAGCAGAGAAGGGATCAAACTGACAGGGAACAAGAACACACAAATGTTGAGGGTTTGAGAGGCCAGTGGCCAGAAAACAGGAGGTAGCTACAGAAAGTGCACATTGGGAAGAAACAACTCTGTGGCTCCTAACAACAGGACGACCGTAACCAGCTGTTAAGGGTACCTAACACAGGTGTTTATAAGCTTGCTGGCGTGGGAACCAATCCCCCAGGGAGGTGCCCCTTGGATCTGTAGGCTGAAGCAGATCAGGGAAAACAACGCTGGAGGAGAGGGATGTTGGGGCAGAAAGAGGGGGCCCTTACCCCAAAATGTGCATGTATCCCCACCCACCCTTACCCCCTTCCACTTTGTCTGCAAGTACTAGGACTGCTCCACATCAGTACTGACCTGCCTTTGTTTTCTGAAGTCTTGCTGCACACTGTCTCCTGCATCTTCTGAGACACTCCATTTGCAAAAGAGCCTCACTTCTGGCTCTCTTCAACCCACTGAAATCTGGCTACCATCTAAATATCTTCAGCAGAGTTTTTCACACTAAGAACATCTATGATCTCTTGATTGCCAAGTCCAAGGGACAGTATTCACCGTGCAGAGCTTGCTCTCTGCCCTCCTCTGCCCCCAGGTCCTCTTTTACGTACCAGGTATATGCACCTACTCATTTTAACATGCAGAACACCCAGGAAACTGCCACCTGACTTGAAGCCTCCTCTCTACACTCTTCTCTTTCCCTGCCTTCCGTGCCTCCCTCTGTCCTGGCCTCCTCCTCACCTGGATCCTCTTCCACTGCCTACCTCTTCAATGCCGGGATCCTCCTGATTCCACCCCTGGCCATCTTGGTTCGCTCTGACACTTTACTCCCAATGAGCTCATCAATAGCCTTGGTTTTGTTCCTGCCTTGCTCTAGACCTACACAACCAACTCCAGAGGACCCAGCCATCTGGATACCCCACACATAGTGTCCCAAATGGCACTCATTACCTACCCCCCAAAATCAGTCTTGGTGACAGGGTCCAGACACCCACACCAGACCCAATGCCCTCATTGCTCCCCCTCCTCCCATTCATTCTCCACCTGTGCACGACGACCACATGGCCTCCCAGCTCAACAGTCTCTCAGTGTCGCCCCATAGCCACAAGGAACAGCCTCTGAGCCACTTAGATTATGTCCTTCTTTCTACTCTCCTTTCCGGCTTCTCTGTCTGGACAGTTAGACCAGCAGTCCTCAACCTTTTTGGCACCAGGGACTGTTTTCGTGGAAGACAATTTTTCCATGAACTGGGGAGCAGGGGATGGTTTCGGGATGATTCAAGTGCGTTACATTTATTGTGTACTTTATTTCTATTATTATTGTTACATTGTAATATATAATGAAATCATTATACAACTCACCGTAGGTTGGGGACCCCGGCTTTGGATCACAGAATTGTAAACCAATGGCAGCTCCATGTTAATATTTTAATATTAAAATATAATTATTTCACAGATCTATATATATATGTGTGTGTGTGTACATACATATACACACTCTTCTCTTCCTGAAAAATCCTTGCCTGCCTCAAAATTATTAATTATCTTCAAAAATCTGTGCAACACTTCCATTCTAAAGCCTTCCCAGGCTACTCTAGTCTGCACTCCTTATGGACCACCTTGTTGGAATAATTACATTTAACACACGCTATTTTATTTACATGTATGTCTGTCTTCCCAATATACTGCAAACTACTTGAGTAGAGGGACGGTATCTTATTTTTCTTATATCTCCAGTGGGTAGCATAGCACTTGGCCCATAAAAATCTGTCATCTATTGAGCACCTACTATATACCAGGCCCTATACTAAGCTTTTCACATGTTATCACATTGGGTTCCCATAACAACTCAATGAACTATTTTTTATTATCCCCTTTTTACAAACAAGGAAACTGATATTGAGGGGGTTAACATCAATGGGACTTTCTAGTTAATAAGTGGTAGAATTCCCATTAGGACTTGGGTCTCTCTGACTCTACTGCCTATGTTAGCTCCTTTGCACAAAATGTGACCATATGAAATCTCACCCAACTTATGCCTGGGGTGAAAGGCTGTGAAGTTTATATACAGTGCTGGAGGAGGTGTCAGGACACCTGGGTTCTCGGTTCTGCCACCGAATGACCTCAACTGTGGTCTGTCCCAGGCTTTCTCTGGGCTTCACTTTCCTCCTTAGGGAGGATTCTATACTTAACAGATTCTATGTAACATCTTCTCACGATACTACAAAGCTGGTAAGAAAGTACTGAGGATCATAAATCTGGGTACTCTTCCTAGTTACTAGCCTTGAAACATCTCTTCTTTTACTGAAAAACTGTTGTTTCTGAAGAGAGGACGCCAGAAGCTACTTTTGGGTAGGGTCAGGGAAACATTCGCTTTTGTTCTCAGTCCGGAGCAGATACCCAGGCTCTCCCTTTTCCCAAGTGCTGCAGAACAGGATGAAGTCAGCCAAAGACACACTTTCTGTAACCACGCTTCACAGAAGAGAAAATGAACCAACCTTGTGTTTAAATAATGTGCAGGGTGTGATACCAACTGAACCTCCGCCCTCCTTCCTGGGGAAATGCAAAGTTAGCTGTGGCCTTTTCGTAAACCTCGGAGAGAATGAAATGTCAGCTGTAACACTGAATTTCCTGGCTTCATTCCACTTACCTGATCACCTTAGTATTATCTAAAACGACATTTTAGATATTAATATACTACATCTAAACAGCATCCCTCACTCAGACATCATGTTACAAACAAACAGCTGAATCCTACAGCTGTTCTTGCTAGAAACAAAAAGATTCTCAACATTTTTGAAAGGAAAAAATCTGTTTGTTCACAGATGTCTCCTGAGCCACATTTATGGGGCTTGTCTATTAGCGATAGCGAGTAAACGCTAACTATACTTGTCACTCCTACTTACACACGCTATTGGTTTTAAGTAACCACTCCTTCCCACCTCCCAAAAAAGACAGCTAAGAAAACAATGTTCACTTGGAGGAAGAGAAACTAAATTTCTTTTTGCTGTTCCTCTCAATCAAACCCTTGCAGGAACAAAAGTATTCACTGTGGTTAAAACACTTGTCACTCAGAAAATAGTACCCAGAAATGCCATGAGCCTTCCTATAATTTCACTTCTATTTAAGGAGCTGCGCTATATCAACACTTGCATCAGGTACAAACTGCAGAGCAGCTTAATGGCATTTTGGCAATGGTATAGATGAAAACTATTAAATACATCCCACCCAGTGTGTTCCTGGTAGACATTGCTAGACTCTTAGCATGCTAGCATCAGCGGGGCTAGCCTCGCTCCATAGGGGCTACACACAGACATGGCATGTACTGAGCCTCCACTGTGAAACACATGCTGTGCTAAATGGTTTACATTTATGACTCCTTAAAATAATGGCCTTCAGACGTAAGTATATTCTCCCCCTTTTACAGATGAGGAAACCGAGTGCTACATGAACCGCTATAAATCATACAGCCAGTAAGTTTGCAAAAGCGGAATTTCAACAGTCAGTCAGATACAGAATATGCGAAGAAGTTCTTTAAGGGAACCAAGGAAAAAATGTGTATTCTTTTACAACCCCAGGGACACACTCTAATGTGTGTTTCTATAAAGTTTTTAAAAATATCTAAGGAAACCGATCATGGATGAAATGTATCCACCAAATCTAAATAAAGATTTCAATGACCAAACAAGTAACCCCAAACTAAAAGTAAGGCATTACAAATATCAAAGAAACAAAGGTACAGCTCTTAAAAGGGGCTGGTGGGGGGGGGGTAATTATCTAGGAGAACAAATGTATTTCAACTACTGCCCTCTCCTGGTGGCATAACCAAAGGTATGTTTCCTTTTCTTAATGGATTTTGAAGATTTTTCACTTAACCGATCCATCAAACCCAAAAATGTAGGTAAAGAAAGACTGCATGGGGCTTTCTGAGGATGAGGCTTGGCTCTAGACTGGAGTAGAGTGCTTTCTAACTGGATAACTATGAGAAACCATTCAGCGTCTTGTGCCTTCATTTTCCCATCAATAAAATGGGAATAACAATGATATCTACTCTACCTGCCTCAAAGGTCATTGTGTGCATCAAACAAATAATTCGTGTGAATGTTCTTTTCAAATAGTCTAAAATCTAAGGCATTTTTTTATTAATTAACTAAAGCCATTTATTGCAACATTTATTAAAATTAAAATTACATTTACTCTTTAATCCTACAATCCCACTCCTGGGAACCTATGCCACATAAATAATAGTAGTGTATGCAAGAACATGTACAAAGATGTTTATGACTGCAGCATTGGTAATGATCAAAAAAACTGTGACCAAGGTACATAACCATCAATAGGGTAATGGTGTAATAAATTCTAATAGTTACACTACAGAATATTATGCACTCATTAAAAAGAAGACATTTCAATATATTACGGTTTTTTTGAGAAAAGACATAAAAAAAAGAATGGAACAGGGAGTTCCAAAAGTTTTAGTATACTTTTAAACTTTAATACTTTCAGAAGTATAAATGCCTTATACTTACATAAAACAACACCTAAAAGGTTGCATATTTAACATTTTAAAACGTCAATGGTTCTTATTAAAATTCAACATAAAAACTTATGCATAAAAAATAAAAGTAAAATTTATTATTCAAAATTCACAAAACTAAATAAGTATAAAAGAAATATAAATAATTAAATGTTCAAATATTTTTTTGTAAGTTTACAGCAATTGTATTACTGAAATAAAATGTAACACTTTGGGAACACTCTATATAACATTTTCATTTCTGTGAAACAAAATGACAATCCCCTTGCTCCCACCGTGTGAGAGGGTGTCTGTGTGTGTCTGTGTGCGCATGATTATACATTTATACATTTACACAAACGAGGGAAAAACATGGCAGGCTATGTGGGCAGTTAAAATGGGAGAAGGGGGAAAAGGTGGGGGGCGGGGGAGAGTGAGCCAGGCAAAAAATGAAAAGTTTAAGAAAAAAGGGAACTCAAAAATATGTATGCTATTATCACACTTACGCTCTTATATAAAGTCATTTGTATTATATAAATATATAAAATTACATGTTTTGCTTATTTTTTTTAAGAAAGGAGAGAAACTTGCCCCAAGTTCCATACTAAGTAAATGGCAGAAGAACCAGAACTTGTAGGTCTCTCTGACACCGCAGTCTAAGCTCTGAAGCATTCCGGGACCTGCACAGCTAGCAGGGCAACTACGCTCTGATCTATGGTGGTTGTGGATGATTGTGTGGCGCAAGATTCACCCGCCTTGCAGTGGGCATGTCTAGGACGAAGCTCCAGACCATCACTCGTTAACCACAGGAGCTCCTTTCAGAACAATTCATTGTCCCTTGAACCTCTAATTTCTGGGCTGGAGCATGATCGCATGGTAGATGCTGTAGATCTGTAGATAGGTCTCAGTCATGAGGCCTTTTGGTTGATGCTGATAGCAAACCTCTGTGCCACAGACATATAATTTTGGTCACTGCTGCTATGAAATTCTTATTGATCTGTTCATCTCTGAATCAAAGACACCTTGTTTTCCTCTCTCAAGTAAATTAAAAATGAAAACATCTTGCCAACCCCTGAACATGTGACGTGCTTTCTTCCTCTAGGCCTGTCACATACTGATCCCTCTATCTGGAATGCTCTTCATCTTTTTTTCTGCTTGGGACACTCCTCCATATTCCAGAGGACACAGTTCAAATATCGCCTTCTCCGTCAAGGATTCCCTACCTCCCCCGGGCAGAACTATGCATACCCACAAGGGTCAGGATAGGCCTCTCTTAGCAGTTCTCACCTTGGCTTTGACCATGGGCCTAGGTGCTGACCTTCCCATGGACAGCTCAAGAGCATGGTGTCTTACTGAGCTCTGTACCTTTTCTCACCCTCACCTAGTCCCAGTGGCTAGCACAGTGCTTGGCACTTCACAGTCTTTAGTTAAATATTAGTCCCATGAAACTGCGAGATTGAGAGCTTATTAATTCATGAGGTAGATAAATAATAGGTCTAACCCTCAGGCAAATGAACACACAATCTTCAATGCACAAGGCCAAGAATCCCTTGCTTTTAAATAACATATAATACATCCCTACCAGGAAAGAGGATACAGCTCACACAGGTGGATATTCAGTGCTGTCTTTCTCCAACTCAGCAACAGCTGGATAAGCTACAAAGAGCTCTGAAAACCCACTCAAATGCTGGCTTTAGGTGTGAAATCACACTTACAGTGTGAGGTGTGTGTAAGCATTTTCGCTAATGCAGACCAAACTTTACCTCTTAAGTGCAAGATTATTTACAGAAATAATAATGACTGATATTTACATAAGACCTAGAATGCATTCACTTTCAGAGACATTATCTGATCTGTGGTATGGAATAGAGAACAAATAATCAACTCAATTTATCTTTATGTTTACACTGATTTTGCAGTAGACAGTAATTAGCTGAGTTTGTGCCTTGACTACATGCCCATACTGTAAATTGTTGACTGACTGCAGGTTCCTGCTGTGAGAAGCACGATCTGTGAAATTCTAATATACCTAATAACGCAAATATCCCTTATTATCTAGCATAGATTTAAGCAAGACAAAAAGCTTTTTAAAAAAACTGAATTATTCTTAACAAGAATTAATTGTGAATAGTACCCCAATTAAGAAAATGGTCATTTATTCATTCCTATTGCCATCAATGAAAGCAGGAAGGGCATTTAGCAAATCTATTCCCACAATCCTTAGATTTCAGAAGGATAAATTCAAACAGATGAAACTGATGTTATTGGAGAAACTCACTCTTGCCGTTCTTCCTGATCTATTACCGGAGCTCTGCGAGCTGCCTGAAATCAAGGATGTTTGACAGAGTTCTGCTAGCTGTCCAGGTTTGCTAAGCTAAGTTGGCTAATGAGTGATGGCTGGATTTCATTCCAAGACTTCACATCATCCATGAAGCAATGGGCATGTGCCTCATGGTCTCCCATGGGAATTTCAAAGGTGCCTTCATCTACTAATGGGCTACATTCAGTGTGGTCTGAGAGGAAACAAACAGCACTTAACCATGGGAGGTGGTAGAGGACACCTTCTCTCAGTGTCTGTGTTAGAAGGGGAGGGATGTTGCCAATTTATCTTTTGTCCGCATAACTCGAATAGCTATTGCTTCTCCTGTCTGTCTTTCTGAAATTATAAAGGGCTCTTATGTGTTGTTTATGTGAAACCAAGTATCCTGACCCACAGGCAAGGTATTCCTGGAACTGCTGAAATAGCCAGCCAGATAATGATATCATTTTAGAAAGTGCCGGGCAAGAAAGCTCTGATTAACTACTGAAACATGCTCCGTGGAGATATTTGTAAATACAATGAATGCCATTTTAACATCTCCTCTTTATCTAGGGTCCTCCTTCCTGGTTGCTATTATTGTGAGCATTTCCTCTTTAGATTCCTGCATACAAAAAAGGTTGTTTAATGTAGGGAGTAAAAATCAGCTTCGGAGAAAAAAGGTTACGTGTTGGCAGAGATAAAGGAAAGATTCTGAACCTCATCCAATATTTGTATGCAATCTTACTACTCTGCTTAACCTCCGCCTGCCCCTTCGCATCTCCTATCCCACCGCTTAACCAGACCGAGCTCTACACCATGACGCTTACCTTCCACGAGAAACAGAAGTGGTAACAAGAAAACCAAGTTCCTGGGGGAAGTGGAGGACCAGGTGAAGTTTTGCAAAAGGGCTGGCCTCCGGAGTGATGAGGCAACTCTCAAGGGACGAGCCCCAGCCCAGGGGCACATTGATTCTCTAGGATCCTGGCCTCCAGGAGGCCAAGGATGGTCTCTGTCACTCCTGCGAAGCCCCTTGAGACGCTAGCTGCTTCCAAAGTGCTTCAGGAAACATCATCTTAAGCTGGAAGCAGTATGAACTCAAGCAGTCACTTATGGTATGGCCTACAGGGGGGCTGGTGATTTTTACAAGTGACCTTTCCCAATACTTGGACCATTATGTCTCTTTTCATTTGTGTGCATGAATAGAAACCCCCCAGAGAATTAGCCAGTGTGTTGCAGTCAGTCGGTGGCACTATAGGATGAGTTCTTTAGAGACTGAAGGAGTTAAGAGTACCTGATTAGCTACCAGAAGCTGAATGTCAGCCGGTATGAATGGTATGTAGCTGGGCAGTTTTCCAAAACCCACGCCGTGGCTGCATATCAGGAAGACTGCTATAAACAAATGTGCATGTGTGCATGGAGCCTGATAAGTCAATGGGGGAAGACAGCACGGAACAGCCACCCAGCCTGAGGAAATATGCAGAGCTCGGTGAGTTTCCACTGTAGGTGAACAATAGCTCTATCTCGGAAACAGGTCTGGATGGGCTGGTGAACAGTTAGCATGCTCCTTTGACTTTTTAAACATTAAATGTCTGTTTCAGGGGACCAAAAGCTGGATTCTCAATTATCCTAATATTATAAAACCACAAAAATGGTGTTTTAAAAAAATTCTTAATATGAAAACATGCAAAGATACATTAGGTGAAAAAGCATGCAGCAAAACATTTATAGATCTCAATTATGTAAGATACATAGATACATTTAAAAAGATGTATTAAAAACATCACTAAAATATAACACTTGATAGTTTTGTCTGGGTGGTAGAATTACATGTGATTTTTGTTTTTTCCTTATACTTTATTTTACAATTTTTCTAAAATGAACACGTATTATTTTACAGTCAAGAAAAAAAACAAGTTATTTAAATTAAAAAGAAAATTATCCCATGGATGAAATGACATCTGATGATGGGTTACTTGGGTTGGGAAGTCCGAAAAGGCATGAAATAGAACCAACCATGTTTATAAAATGTTAAACTGAATTTGTCTTCATGTCCACACACATTAGTATCTTCTGTCTTACACCATAAACTCCTCGAGAGCAAAGGCTGTGTCTAACTCTGTGCAATGTTTGGCTCAATTAAAAATGCAGATAGAACACAATTTTTATGATGATTACACAAATGCAGTTGCTTCTTGTTCATTCTGGTAGCCAGCTTAAAACATTCTTTAGAGTTATTGATGCTTGGACAGTGACTCAGAATAAGAACATACATCCTTTCCCCTCTGTTAAAATCACAATGTGTTGATGAGCTTTTTTTGTTTGTTTTGTTTTTGTAGCATGTATATTCCCAGAGAAGACTCACCCTCTACTATAACGAATAAAGAAAAACAGTGATTTTATCTCTTCTAGCCCACTTCAGTGTTACATAATGGATGTAATCCTAAGGATGAATTTACAGTTTGATTTTTGTATTAACTCATCTACTGGACTCACCCTTGACTCAGCTCTTGGAGTTAATATAAAATAGAAAGAGACACAGAAGAGTTTTTCCACTGAAGCAGCAATATCAAACCCAAACAGCCCTAAGTTCAATCACTCCTGCAACACTGGAGTTGTATCCAACGGAGCAACTTCCCTTTAGCGTTTTCTAGACCCCTCAAAGCTCTTCCCAATGATTCCCCAAAACATAACCAAGATTACTATACCTGCTGAAGTCACTCTCAAGACGTACCTTGCTATCTATAAATAGCAGCTTTTTGTTTTTTTAGTGCAGTGGCTACAAAAAGGTACAAATGACTGTCAATGTTTCAAGGTGGCATTCTTACTAGAAATTTAAAATACAGAGCATCAAATTTGGCTTCAATTAGTCAGTTCCTTTCAAGGTTATCATGAAACAGAGAGGCAAGCAAATGAAATCCCAGGTGCTTATTAAACTGAACCAGAGAATCCACTTTTCAAGAACTCTGTCTTCATCCCCGCAGCCCACCCCACCCCCCGCCCCATAGCGGCTAACCATTTATGGAATGCTCGCACCAGGTGCTTTATGTGCATGATGTAACATAATCCTCAAAAGAGCTCTGGGAAGTGGGTGTTTCTGTCAGTAGTTTACAGATGATAGGTTTAGGAAAAGGTAAAGAAAAGGTTAGGAACTGTGTCCAATGTCCCCTAACTCCTCTGTGGCAGAGCTAGGATTTGAACCAGGTCTGATAACTCCCAGCGTGCCAAATCTTAACCATTAGGGGCTTGTTGACTTCAGGGGACTAATTAAGTGTGACATAAAATGCAATGAATAAACACAATTATTCCACTTTTAATTTGAGTCTGTTCCTCCCCCGCCTCCGGCTGCCAGCAGGACCCATCTCTCATTGTCGCTGAGATCCTGTGTCACCATCAACCACCCCGAGCATGATGCCACCCAAAACGGGGGGTGATGGAAGTAAACCACCCGCAACCATTGGAAGATTTGGAACCTCACTGAAAATCGGTATTGTTGGATTGCCAAATATTGGGAAATCTACCTTCTTCAATGTATTAACCAATAGTCAGGCTTTAGCAGAAAACTTCCCATTCTGCACTATTGATCCTAATGAGAGCAGAGTACCTATGCCAGATGAAAGGACTGACTTTCTTTGCCAGTACCACAAACCAGCAAGTAAAATTCCTGCCTTTCTAAATGTAGTGGATATTGCTGGCCTTTTGAAAGGAGCTCACAATGGGCAGGGCATAGGAAATGCTTTTTTTATCTCATATTAGTGCCTATGATGGGATCTTTCATCTAACATGTGCTTTTGAAGATGATGATATCATGCATGTTGAAGAAGTGTGGATCCTATTTGAGATATAGAAATAATACAAGAAGAGCTTCAGCTTAAAGATGAGGAAATCATTGGGCCCATTATAGATACACTAGAAAAGGTGGCTGTGAGAGAAGATAAAAAACTAAAACCTGAATATGATACAATGTGCACAGTGAAATCCTGGGTGATAGATCAAAAGAAACCTGTTCACTTCTTTCATGACTGGAATGACAAAGAGATTGAAGTATTGAATAAACACTTATTTTTGACTTCAAAACCAATAGTCTACTTGGTTAATCTTTCTGAAAAAGACTACATTAGAAAGAAAAACAAATGGTTGATCAAAATTAAAGAGTGGGTGGACACATATGACCCAGGTTCCTTGGTCATGCCTGTTAGTGGGGCCTTAGAATTCAAGTTGCAAGAATTGAGTGCTGAGGAGGGACAGAAGCATCTGGAAGCAAACATGACACAAAATGCTTTGCCAAAGATCATTAAGGCTGGGTTTGCAGCACTCCAGCTAGAATACTTTTTCATTGCAGGCCCAGATGAAGTGCGTGCATGGACCATCAGGAAAGGGACGAAGGCTCCTCAGGCTGCAAGAAAGATTCACATAGATTTTGAAAAGGATTCATTATGGCTGAAGTAACGAAATACAAAGATTTTAAAGAGGAAGGTTCTGAAAATGCAGTCAAGGCTGCTGGAAAGTACAGACAACAAGGCAGAAATTATATTGTTGAAGATGGAGATATTATCTTCTTCAAATGTAACACACCTCAACCACAGAAGAAATAGATTTTAGTTATTGCTCAGAAAAATGTAAAACTTCCAAAGGCATGTAATTTTTTTAAATTATGAATTTCTGAAAACTGAAGGGAAAAATAAAGTTGGGGAGATGGAAAATCTTCTACAAATTATTTTTGTTTTAAAATTAAAATATTGTACACCTCCAGTGAAATGCAAGTTCACTAAATGTGAACAGCTTTGCTTTTCATGTGATTAAGACCCTACTCCAAATTGTAGAAGCTTTTCAGGAACCACATTACTCTCATGATACTTCATTAATCTCCATCATGTATGCCAAGCTTGACACATTTGACAGTGAGGACAATGTGGCTTGCTCCTTTTTGAATCTACAGATAATGCATGTTTTACAGTACTCCAGATGTCTATACTCAATAAAACATTTGACAAAACCAGCAAAAAAAAAAAAAATTGAGTCTGTTGCATATACATTGTTGGTTTTCCTCTGTATTAAGCACAATGTCCTGTAAAAAAAAGATTACAAATTCTGCCAACAAAAGCCTCCTGGGGGAAACTAAAAACATATACTAAAGAAATAACTCAAGTCTCTTACTGAGAACATGGCAATACTGAGGCTTGGGTGTGGTCACCTGAGAGATCTGGAGGAAACCTAGAGACAAAATTTACCGACTTTTCTATTGCACAATAGAATCTTTCTGTGGAAAGCACCCCCTAAACGGAAGTATCTGTCAAAGTAAAAATAAACCAGGTTAACCAGCATCTAAAAAATACATTGTAAGTAGGATTCATATTTCTCTCATTTGCTACTGTACATGAATACTTTTAGTTTCTTGGTCTTATTAAAAAAAAAAAGAAAGAAAGAAATAAAACACTTAACTTTTCTGCCCAATCTGCAAAACTCTGACAAGGACTGACATCATTTTGTAGTAATGAAGCAGAGGAAGCCAGCTGAGGGCTTTGGAAGGCCCCTTCTTTGGGGTCTGCTCCTGCTAACTGACGGGCCACCAGGAGGCCAGCCCCACTGAGGACTTGGCTTTGCACAAAAAAGAAATCATTTCTATCTGTTCACATAGACACAGGTCATAAAAGCCAGACTGACAGATAAATGAATGCTTACTGATCAATTTACACAGAGAAATAGAATTTCCAAGAAGAGTAGAATACTGGGGTCAGATTATTCTTTTTACATATTTTTTAAATTAAAACATTTACCGAGCACCTACTATGGGTCAGGATCTGTCTGTCCTAGGCACTCTCACATTAGTGATTGCAATTAACTCTCCCAACAAATCTTTCAAGCATTTTTTTTTTTTTTTTTTTTTTTTGTGCATTTCAGAGTGGAGGAGGCTGCGGACTGGAGAGGCAGAGGGACTCCACGGAGGTCATGCAGCTAGATGAGCAGCGCAGCTCCCAGCAGAGCTGAAGTCCCTCTGTGCTGAGGCCAGAGCTCTCACTGCTGGGGAAAAAGTGAAGTTCAGAAGGTGCTGGCAAGAGAGCTCAGTAGTCCTGGGCCGGTGTCATCGAGCCTAAAGGCTTACAACGTATTAGTAACATACAGTGGCCAGGTGGTCTGCAATAATCAGGAACATCCCTAAAAACGTCAAGCTCCCCAGTTCCTTCTGGTGACTGTCATATAGACCAGCCGCCAGCTGTTTGCTTCTGAATGAACATGTTAGAAATTCTAACATGTTAAGTTTAATTAACACTATCTATATTTATTTTGTTTTTTTTTTTTTTTTCTGACAGGATATCAGCAGACAAAGCATGGATTTATCTAAGTGTAGGTTAACATCTGGGAATTTTATACATAGTTAATTTCAGCCATGTTTATGTTGATTTGTGATAGTTTCAGTTTCAAATGATATTTTTCTGCCACTGTTCCTTGAAATTCAAATTTCGAGGGTATTCATTATTTGGTACCTGGGCACTGATTTATTTTTATCTATTAAAAATACATGTATAACTATATATGGTACAAAACCATGTGCCATATTGTGTACTCATTCATGACTAAAAGAGACACTGATCATTTGTAAACTTACTCTAGTCAACTGAGTCAAAATATATAGTTAATAACACTTTATACTTTTTTTTTCTGTTCCTACTGAAAAATTTGATATAGTTACTTCATATTACCAGTCTAGCTCGTGATTTATGATCATGAGAGGTTCATGTTAAATAGCTATAATAAGGATTGGTGGCACTAAAATGAAAAAAAATGCAAAAGGGGGCTGAGTATTTATGTTTTCAGCATTGATTAAAAAATAAATTAATTAAATCAAATAACAACAGTTTCCAAAGGCCACCTCTGAACATTTTATTTCCTCTTGACTTTGAATTGTGGGCTCAGCCTAGAAAGTAAATTTCAATAGTAACTGTTCATAGCAACTTTGAAGACAAATAATAAATATTATTGTGGCCTACCATGATTACTCTCTTTTTACAAAGTTTCCTAAGGAAAAAGAGCCAAAATGCTTAAAATTTAAGCAGAAGTTGGAAGAGTAAATGGTTGCAAAACACACCTGTAGACATTTATATCAAGGAGTCAAAAGCAAATTTTAATAATCTACCAACAGAAAAAAAAAAGAAATAGAATTTCTGGAAAGAATTAATAGTATAGGTAAATTTCATCGATTTTTTTTTTAAAGGCATATCTAAACATCCAAGAAATGGTCTTTGTCTATTTTAATTGAGCCGGGATTTTCTGGAGCGTAGTAAAATGTCATTTCAATACAGTGACTGCACAAGTCACACTTCAAGAGTGGGCTTCCACAGCTTCGAACTAAATAGCTGGACAGGGGACATTACTTAATTCTCTTTCTTCCCTTCCGAAAGGGGAGGTGTGAGAGTGTTTTCCTTTATCCTTCCATCTGTTTATCTGCAACAGGGCTCTTGCTTCGGGCTGGTTAATCTGCTGAGCCATGCGTGACACATAGGAGGAGGCTCTCCCTGGCAGGACAACGTGCTCGCTACACTCAGGGTACAACCGCAAAAGGTATATCACCTCACTTCTGAGACCTCCGCTTCCTCGGTGTAGAAACTGGTCTGTCAACTGAGCATTTTTTAGGCACTAACATTCCAAATGTCTGAGATTCCAAATAGGAAAGTGCTATTTTAAATGACTTTTTAAACTACCATTGCAGATAACTACAAGAAATGTTCGGGCCTGAAAAAATGTTCATTCATCACTAAATTGTGACTCACTTCTAATTGATTTACTATTTCTGCTCTTCTGCCAATAACAGAGTTTTGTCACCATCCACAAACATTCCATAACACTCCTCTCAGAGAGCAGGGAAGCGGTTGTCTACAGTACAAACACTCCGAGTTTCCCTTCCATGTCACACTGTAGAAAGGGAGGATGCATTTATTTTCTCATCTATCCTGCACATGATAGTCTGTGCATAATAAAATTTATAGAAAACTAGAATGCTAGAATCCCTGGAGACTTCAGAGATAACCTGGCCTTTTGATTTCTTTGTGTGCCAAGCCCCTTAGAGAATCTGATGTGAGGTATGAACCATTCTTTCTCCAGGAAAATACATATGCACACCAAGTATTGTATTCACTTCCCAGCATTTTACAGACACCCTCTGAAGGTGACCTAACCTAAGACACCAGGCTAACAGCTCTGATCTAATCCCGCTGCTTCATTTTACACACGGAGACACCAAATTTCAAACAGGGGATGTGACTTGGCCACAGTCACTCAGCAGAAACCCTAAGCAGAGTAAACTGGATGAAACTTACAATGATGCAGATATCCTACAACTCTAAACCATCGGAAGTCAGGTTTATCATTGTGCTAGGAAAGGTGAAAAGGTGAAAAGATGAAGTGTTTTGAGAGGAATATATCTTTCCTTTATTGTAGGGTTTTAGTTGAGCTTCTCTCTGGAAAATTGGCAAGTTTTCTTTATCTTGTGCCTAGGCCAGGCCCGCCCATGGCTTGAGGCTGCCTTTTTCTGTGTTTGCCTCTGAAAATCAGAACCTGGGCATAGTCAGAAAGGGGATGAAGTGTGACAGTATGAATTATAAACCAGTTTTAAGGAACTCCAACTAGAGTTCTAAAGAACTCTAATTTGGTCACATAATGGATATTTAAGAAGTATTCTGAGTCAAAGACTCATTTACCTAGAAAGTGGTCGTCTACTAACTTGTCAAGTAAAAGTTCTAGAGGCCTGCTTTAATGATTGGATGGAACTAATTTCCAGCTACTCCGTTAACTTGTTCACTTGCAAATGGGTTGCTTGTTCTTTCAAGAACTGAAACATTCATCCTGGGATTTAGCATGTGCTTTAGCCTTGCAACTTCATTCAATATATTTCAAATTCGATTCAACAAAATATTCTCCAGAGGAGGCAATGTGACAGAATGGAAATGTGCATGGGTTTTGGAGTCAATAATACTCAAATTTGAACATTAGATCTGTTTTATCTAGACATGTGATATTGGGCTCCTTATTTAAGGGTCTTGGAGTTCCTCCATCTGTAAAGCAGGAATAATACTGCCTGGTTTGCAAGTTCGCTGTGAAAATTAACAATAATATGTCATTGAACAGGAGCTCATGCAATGCCTGGCAAACATTAGGACTCAATACAATGGTAATACTTAAAAATAATGATTATTTGTCAAATATCTACAAAGGGCAAAGTTCATCCTAGACTCATTTCCAAAATCTGAATTCATCACATCTAAATGAATGAGGATTGAATTCATTCTTAAAATGACTCAAAATACTTGCTTTAGAGTATTCTGACATATTAAAAACTGTAACCCTTAAAAATGAAAAGACCACTGTTCAAATGCCTACTTTTACTAAAGTACCACTGCGAGGTTTTATGACCCAAAGGAAATCTACAGTAAGTACCACAGATGGGCTTTAAGTCCTTAGGTAAAAACAGTGTTTTAAAGTAATAGAACAATAACGCAGCAAGATAGTGGTTTCTTGACATGAAACTTCGTGACTAAAATCTTAAATTAAATATTATGGCTTAGTGTTAATGTGTTTTCATACTACCTACCAAGTTTTTCAGATGGCACCTACTTACCCTTTTCAAATTGCTCTCACACTCTTTTTCATGGGAAATGTCTTACAAATTGCTTTGAGAAGCAAAAAATTTACAGTGGAAATTTCTTTTTTCTGAGTCTCCTTTTTTAGAATAAAACTATTCAACAGGCAAATCTAAATAATTTTTAGCAGTTCTAAATGCAGAGAATTCATAACTTCTAACTGTAATTGAAAAGGAACATACAAAGCAATTATTCAGTCACTTATAAAAACCCACATTCAACTTTCAAAATAATGACTAACCTGATAGGAGAGACAAGACTTTCATAATTAAATACTAAAGTCTAGCCATGTGAAATAAGTACTGTAGGTTACATAATTGTCCTCTGCATTCATAATATTCTTTTTACCCTCTTGGATATATTATCATTTTTCAGTACTAATAGAACATGTAACAAAAAAGTTATTGTACTATAGGAAATCATTCTAACCATAAGCTAAATTTTTGGCTGAGAGTAAAACCTCATTAATTTCATAAGGAGAAAAGGTGCCCATTAGTAGTGTAAATAAAATTCCCTTGAAAATATATTAGATTCTCAAGAAAATAAACAGTAAGCAACCATAAACACTCATTTACACATAAATACTTGGAGTGTTAACTGAGTGAATTCCTACCCAAGCTAGAATGGGATTCTCAAACTTGGATACTTTTATAACCTCTTTGAGTATTCTCTGATAGGTTTGCGCAGGAGCACTGGAACAAACAGGAAACACCAGATGTACTTTCCTAGGAAGATGGATGGCTCACATGAACCTGTATAAATCTGCAGTATCTAGCACAGGCACTACTGAGCCAGGGGCTACACTTCCCTGGCCACCTTGCATTCAGGGGGATCCATGTGACCAGTTCTCACCAAAGGAGTACGAGGAGAAAGGATGTTGCCTTATTTCAGGGCAACTGTGATTAAGAAGTGAGCGCTCCTTCTCCCCTTCCACTAGCTAGGTGCAGACAATCACAAGCCTCAAAGATGGTGTACAGGTTGACTATGTCCCCCCCAGAATTCATATGTTGAAAACCTAGTCCCCAATACCTCAGATGTGACCTTATTTGAAAACAGGACCATTACAGATGTAACGAATGAGTTAAGATGAGGTCATACTGGAATAGAGTGGACCCACTAATTCAATATGACTGATGTCCTCATCGAAAGGGAAAAGTCGGACATGGACAGGAATAGGGGGAGGATGATGCGAGGAGACACAGGGAGAAGACGGCCATGTGCAAGGCAAGGAGAGGGCCCTGGAACAGACTCTTCCCTCATAGTCCTCAGAAGGAATCAAGCCTGCCAACACCTTGGTCTCGACTTCTAATCTCCAGAACTGTGAGACGATAAATTTCTGTTGTTTAAGCCACCCGGTCTGTAGTACTTTGTTACAGCAGCCTGAGCAAACTAAGACGGATGGTGAGGCCAGAAGACGGAAGAAGCCTGAGTTCAAGATTCCTGAATCCCCTCTGAATAAAAGCACCTCACTGCTCAGAAATACTTACACTGGATTGAGAGTTCAGCAAGAAAGGAAACTTTCTTTGTGTCAAACCACTGAACTTTGAAGGCTTGTTTGTTAAAGCAGCTAGGATTACCTAATACCTAATACCTAATACCTGATTTAATTAATTTAATTGACAAGAAATTTTAAGTTATTTCCATGAAAACAAACATATCACAGAGAACAATGTAATTTCCATGTAAAAGTTCAGGACAAAAGGAAACTTTGAGGAAAATTTGAGTTTATAGGAAGATATTTTGGGGTAATTCCCTCCAAGTCCTCTACAGGGTACAAATTTACTCTTGTGCCCACAGAAGTAAAATTTCCTCAAGGATTCTAAATAAGTCACTTAATTTTTTTTTTTTTTTTCAAATACAGAGGAGCATGTCTCCCAAGTTGCCCAAGTATATAAGTTTATTTGGGTACTAAGGATGAGAATACCGTAAAATGAGGTCTCAGCCTTTTCCAAAGTTCTCAATTAAAGCTATGTTTAATCAATCTGAAGAGAAGTCAGTATGTTGTAACACCTTTTGCCCTGGAATATAGACAAAAAATGCACTCCTTTTATGATAAGGTAATTAACATGGGATAAATACTGTAAATTTTTCATTTTTTAAATTTTTTTCTTGCATGAATTAAAAATAAATGGACAGATGTCCTAGCTAAGACATAGAGTTGCAGTTCAAAATACCTCAAAAGCTGAGCTGGCAGCTGGATTCTCATGTTTACAGAAAAGCAAGGATGATTCAGCCTGAGCTCAGAGCTCAATTTAGATCACAGCATCTATATTCAAAACACATGTGAGATGTGGCAGCGGGTTTCCAGGTCATGCCTGATCCAAGACCAAGACTCGAGACCACTCACCAGAACAATTCCAAATGGAGAAAGTGCCTGAGAGAGACAGACAGATCTCAAAGGCATTTGGATGCCCACTCCCAACTGTTAGGGAACAGGTCACATCAGCATTTCCGCATCTGGCAACCACAAGCAGGTGCTGCAGAGAGTCAGGGTGAGGCAGCCCAAGGATGACACTGAGCAGCTTTGTCGTGACATTCAGCTTTGTCATGGTCAGAAAACATCCCTCACCAATGACTTCTTTCCTGAAGTGGCCATTGTTCAGATTAAACTATGTGAATCCGGTAATAAAATGGAAAACCTCAGAGAGCACACATTTCCTGGTAAGATCCATGTTTAACTTTGCTTTGTTTCAAAGAGAAAAACTGTAGTAACGGAAGGGGAAAGAAATTTAAATGCCTTTTTTTTCCTGATAAGAAATCGCAGCCACAGTAATTCTAATAGAGGATACGCACTGACATCTAAAAGAAGAGGGACAAACCAGTGGCACGAAATCTCCCCAGCCCAATTTTAATCTCCATCAGAATTCGCTTTGTGCCTTCCTTGATTTTTCTGGGATATGGTATGTCCAGAATGTTGGTGATTCTGCAGCTATGAATTTTATGTGCAATAAAAAAATCCTTCCCCGCTGCTTTTCATCACCTCCCCCTCCCCCATCGCTCTTCCTCTCTCTCCTTCTTGTCTCTTTGTTGTGAATGTCAGGGCTGTCAGTGTCACAGTCTGACATGATTAGCGTTTCTGACATTACACCAAGAAGCAGACAGAGAGTGAGGAGAGCCGGAGGAGGGGAAGGGAGTTACATGCGTAGCCATTTAAAGAAGTCCAGAGAAGCCGGGCGCGGTGGCTCACGCCTGTAATCCTAGCACTCTGGGAGGCCGAGGCGGGCGGATAGTTCTGAGCTCAGGAGTTCGAGACCAGCCTGAGCAAGAGCGAGACCCCGTCTCTACCAAA
>RJWJ010000074.1:238617-258617 GCA_004363605.1 Indri indri
AAAAAAAAAAAAAAAAAAAAAAAAAAAAAAAAAAAAAAAAAAAAAAAAAAAAAAAAAAAAAAAAGAAGTCCAGAGAAAAAAAGAGCCCAATTCCCCTTTCTCTGAGGCTCCTTGATTACAGGGCAGTTTATAAATCACCTCGGATTTTTCTCATTTATCCAATTAGTCCGTTTTCCTGTTCCTCTGGAGATCCCTAAGGTGTGGATCTATTCTGTGAGATCAAAGCCAGTGGCTCTAATAACAGGTAAGACAAAATTCGTGATTCAGCGGATTCTAAGGCTGTGAAGTGTAACAATCAGTGCACTTTGGGAAGATAGTGCCAGTCCATTTCGAGTATCGATTCGCTGCACTTTGTCACTCTAATGATGTTATCTCATTAAAAGAGATAAATGCCCCACTGTTCCTCTAAGAACATCTGCTTCTTACTCTTCTCTCTTCTTCGACAGCATGGCTCTCAGCAGCAGCACATTAACATCAAATTGAAACCCAGTGCAAGGCGCGGCTACAGAGCTGCTTAAGGCTTCTTTTTAATTGCCTTTTCCCACTTTTGACCCTTTTCCTGACCCCCCCACAACAGTCCTCCATACGGACAAGCAATATAAAGAGAAACAGATGTAGAAAGTAATCATAAGAGAAAGCGTTTATTGAGTGTCTATTATGTGGATACTCTACTGCATCAACATTTAACCTATTTATACCACCACCTTGTGAGACAGGTAGAACCATCCTCAGTGCGCAAATGAAGAAAGAGAATTTGATGTTAAGCAACTTACCCAAGATTACAAAGGTAATGAGAGGCTGGGCCACAATTTGAACAAGGGTCCATCCAATGCAAGTATTTTTTTTTTTTAAATCCCCATTTTCATTCATGGAACAAATAAGAAAATATGATTGCAACTTGATTAGAATAGGTAAAAAAAATGTAAAAGAAGGTGGCAATTATTCTTCAGCCTGCTAATACCCAGGAACAAAATGCCATAGGCAGTGCATGGTTTTGTTTCAACAGATTTCTTATTAAATAAAAAAGGTAGCAATTTTCCATAATGAATGTTTTATACATTATTCCTTTGTGTATCAGGCCTCTAAAGTACACATTATTAAAGTCTATTAAAGTCTGTATTTAGCAGCATTACTAATGTGCCTTTGGGGAAATTATTACAATGAAATAGCATGAGTCTTTCACAAAATTTCAATTGTTTAATATTCCTTTACTGATCTTCAATACACGTGTCTATTTTTAGCTATAATCAGACCTCATCCAAAATGCCATAATCCCAGCCTAAAGCTGTCACAACAAATTGTTTATGGGTTGGATTTAAAAAATAACAAGAGACGCAGATACTGCTAATTTCACCCAACACTTTCCTTTCATAACTTGTTCTGTTTTCCTACTGTTCTAATTAACAGGTGCTCCTTGATCACTATGACATGTGATGACACTTTACGTCTCTGGCTGGGGTTGGTTATCTTAATTAATTGCTTATATTTATATCTAATTGAGACTAGCCTCTCAAGATAATGCTACTTTATTAAAGTCTGAGAGTGGTAAGAAGTTACAAAACTATTCCATAAAAAAAAAAAAAATGGAGAAGAAAACCAAATAAACAAACCAGAAGAATATATAAGCTGTGATTAGCCAAATCTAAATGTTTTCATTAAAAGTAAGCGCTGTCATTTATGAGAGGCTAGAAATATGTGTCTCCTGAACATTAACTAAGGAATTTCTGCAAATTATGTAGTTTTATATATTTTAAATAGGCCTCTCTTTTTTATCTAATACATTTACTAATTTTATAACACAGTATGAGGTCTTTGAAAACATCTTATAGAAAACAATAATGTTAGACTTATTTTACAGAGACAAAAGATAACAGAAAGCTGGAAAGAATATCAGCAAATAGCTACATGTTATAAGGCTTCTATATCACAAAAAAAAAAGGGAGAAAAAAGCAAATCTAAAGTGCTAGGTACTCAAATTAATAAACTGGATTAAAAGCAATTTGTTATAAATTTCCTTTCATACATAGCAGTCCCAAGATGATACATTTGCAAAATTAGACAAATTGAGTCAATTGTTAATATTCTAAAGATGGACAAACCACAGATTAACCAAGTGACTAATCACGTTTTCCAATCATCAATTAACTAAATAGGATGTAACTTAATTGTATCCATTAAGGCCTACTAATTGAAAGAAAAGGGCAGAGTTGAGGACTTAGACAAAGGAGACAGAAGCATTCCTCTGCCTGATTCACGAAGGCCAGAATCCACTAGCCTCTTTGTTACAGGGACTCAGCAACCACAGCCTCAAAGAGAAAGGTCGCAGCCCACGTCAAGTGTCCAAAGGGCCTCTCAACTTAGGCTGCATGACTGTGTGGGCTTAGTTCAATATGGTGATGTGGGACAAAAACCCACCCGTTCTGTCAACATTCATTTAAAGCTCACATGAAGTTTGGCACCAGGCAGTGTGCTGGTTTAAAAGCAAAGCCTGTTTTAACCAATAAAATCCTAGGTACTCCTCTTTAAATTCTCAAAATATAAGGATGAACAAGATTCTAAAAGCAACAATCACAATGTGTGGAAAGCACCACTAAAAAGAATAAAGTGGGACGGAGTACATTCTCTGCTTCAAATGAAACCTGTTTAATAGTCAGTAGATACAGCCACCTTTCAAAGAACTTACCATGATTCACAACAAGGCCTCTTGGACTTGAAATGATATTACAGTCATGTCAAAACATCTTTTCTCCTCCTCTGGAGTCATTATGGTCTTAGACCAAAGGCCAGCCTTTCTACTCTGAAACCTTAATTCACCTCCTACCTGTTTGGATTTGCCTTCACTTTTCTGACATGGTCAGGGGCTGTTAAGTCAGGCTACATGATACCTTCACAAGACAAGGCACCACTGTGTCCACCTGACAGGGCGGTGGGTGCAGAGTCTCAGGGCCGGAGTTCACTTCCGGGTGCTCCAGAATAATTACTCATCTGACGCTCAAATTCTCTGTAGAGAAAGGTTCAGATTTTCAACATATGCCCTGGACTATGAAGACTGCTTCACAAAAGTAGGCACCAACTACTGCCCCGCCATGTGCTGCTCTGAGATTTGGAGGTGATCCATGCACATGAGGACAGACCAACGGAAATGTGTTTCTGGTTAGGCAGAAAGGAGCAGAAGCCACGGGACTGAAATAGAAGCATTTCTGTAGCTTCCATCGTTGACATAACTGTGCAAAGAGATAATTCTACCTAACTTAGGAAGCAATTCTCTGAAATGTGTATGTTTCATACATATTTACATACAAAAACAAGTTATATACATGCACATATTTTAAAGACAAATTAGCATAAACATATTCAGTTAAATTTATCTTCTCCCTCCTTTATGCCAAATTGACCATCTACTGGATTACACGGTCAGTTGTATTTTAAATTTTCACTCCCATACCTCTCAGAAGAGAATTATACTCCTATTTTCTTCCTGAAACTTCACTGAATTTCCCAGTGCAAGGCATATGGGGACAGAGTCCAGGGGTCTACCTTGGCCTTTAACATTTCTATGCACCCACAGTCAACAGAATTCAATGTACATGCAACACAAGTGCGACAGTGGCCTGGTGCCAACAATGTTCCCTTTAGCCTCACGAATACAAAAATGAAGTTCTTAGAAGAGACATAGGCAATTATTTCTTAAAGATACAGAAGGTGAGAACAGAGGAGCTACAACGTCCAGAGTCACTCATTGCCCAGGGCCCAGGTACAGCTTCTAGTTAGACTAAAGCTTGCCACATGTAAGACATAGGCACAGTCTAGCTCACTGGTTCTCAAACTCTTGTCTCAAGGCCCCTTTATGGGCTAACAAATTATCGTGGACCCTAAAGAGCCTATGTTTATGTGGGTTATTTCTATCAATGTTTACCACGTTAGAGGTTAAAACTGAGAAAGTTGTAGAACATGAAAACGCAAGCATACATTCCAAGAGCTGTTACAGGGATGATGTCACTGAATGTCATGTAGTTTCTGGAAACACTGTGCTGTATACTTGAGACAGAAAAAGTGACTAAGGCAAATAATATCTCATTATTATTATAAAAACAGCCTTTATCTTGCAGGTGGACCCCCTGAAAGAGCCCGAGGGTACCTCCCCAAAGGTCCCCAAACCACAGTTTAAGAACCACTCATCTAGCTCAACTCTGTACATATCAGCAGTGTCTTTGAACAGGTAAATGAAGAAACGACCCAATGCTGACAAGAGGATATAATGGCCATTAAAAAAAAAAAAAAAAGATTGAGCCACTAAATCAAAGGACGGCATATTTTTCCAGAGTATTTCTCTATTAACTACTGCCCCCAAACCATTAGTACATTAAAATGCTCCTTCCTGGTAATATGCCAAACAGAATGACTCCCAAGTCCAAATCTGTTTTGACTAATCACTCTCTGTTTCCAATGTGCCTGCTAAATATCTTCATCCAGTTGCACCTCAAATGCAAAACAGCTAAAACAGTATTTGTTTTTAAATGTTTGTTTTTTTCTGATTGATGAAATACACAAATGCTTATTGCAGAAAAGCTGAAAATACAGAAAACCTTTTGTTTTGTTTTTAAAAAGAAACAAATGTGTTCCATGTACTCCCTCTCTGAGAAAAGCACTGTCAACATTCTGGGCACTATCCTTCCAGTCTTGTTATCATGCATATTTTTTAAACACAGTAAAGTTCATATTTAAAGATAATTTGGTGTATTTTATTTTAAAATATTATTTTTAGTATAAAAAATGCACATTGCTAAAGAAAATTTGGAACATACAAGCAAAGGGAAGATACTACTCTACATTTTGATGTGCATCTGCAATCTTTTTGCTGTGTGCATACAGGTACCTTCTAAAAAAATGAAATAATAATCAACCTTACATACTGTGAAATCACTTGCCTTCTTCACAACTTATTTAGAACACCTTTTTATGTCATTAAATATTCCTTCATCCCCTCCTAGGCATTTTTGGTTGTACTGTGGTTACTATTTTAAGAATACTGTGATGAACATCTTAGCTAAATTTTTACACACATCCATGGCAATTTTCTTTGAGTTAATGTTTTAGAAATGGAATTTCTGGGTCAAAAGGTGTGTGCATTTTTTAGGCTTTGATACACATTAAGTCCCCTTGAGAAATGTGTTCTTTCATTAACTGTGTATGAGAGAGCCTAATGTTCCCAAATTCCCACCTTCACTGAGTAAATTTTATAAATCCTCGTCAATCGTATAGGTGGAAAATACCATCTCAGCACTTTTGTTTGCATTTCTTTGTTTACCGTTGAGGTTGAATATTTTTCTTATGCTATTCATTGATCATATTTCTCCCTTTATTGGTCTTATCTTTGTGCTCTTTGCCCATTTTCTATTAGTGTAATCACCTTTATCTTAATAATCTGTATTAATTTGTATGATCTCTTAATAAATTAGCTAAGTTAACTCCATCATATATGTGTAAATACTGCCTCAGCTTGTCTTTTAGAATAGTTCAGAATATCTTTTGATGGAAAGAAATTTTGAGGTTTTACATATTTAAATACATTATCTTCCTTTATAATTTCTGCCTCTGGAAATTATTAATAACAGGGACTTCCTTATTCTAAAATCATTTAATTTTTACTTGTAACTTCCTCCATGTCATTAGTTTTTCAACTGTGCAATAGCTCTTCAAAGTCTGCCACAAGGAGGGCTTAGAAAAAGGACAGTGGAGGGTTATCAAACACAGATTGGACCTCCAGTCAAACGATCCACTGAGGGTGTCCTAAAAAGGGGAGGAAAGAGATTGTATGTGTTTATTTTCTATTTATTTTTATTTTTTAGAGATAGGGTCTTGCTCTGTTGTCCAGGCTACAGTACAGTGGCATGATCATAGCTCACTGTAACCTCAAATTCCTGAGGTCAAGTGATCCTCTCACCTCAGCCTCCAAAGGAGTTGGGACTACAGACATGCACCACCACATCCAGCTATTTTTTTTTCCTTTTTGTACAGATGGAGTCTTCCTATGTTGCTCAGGTTGGTTTCGAACTCCTGGCCTCAAGCAGTCCTCCTTCCTCAGCCTCTGAAACTGCTGTGATTATGGGCATGAGCCACCGCACCTGGCCTGAGATCTTACATGTTTATTATTCACCAATTGCTTATACTACATCTATTATCCCTGTTAACTTGCTCTTCAAGTAGAAAAAGTTAAAAGTTTTAACATTTGGTTTATGTTTAAATATGAAATCTCTGGATGTGATGACTCTCCTCACCTTTGCCTGAATGGAAGCTTCAGGTAGCAAAGACCTTTGTTTTACTCGCTGATAGGTTTATTTTAAGCACAGTGTGTGGCGCCTGGTGAGCACCTGATAAATACGTGTTGGGGGAGTGGTATCTTATCTAGTAGAGCTATGTATGTGCTGGGTTTGGGGCGGGAGAACCAGGGGTAATAAATCTTGGACTTCATTGCTTCATACTGAGGAGGCGCAAAGTAAGAAAAACTCTAAACAAAGGCAGAAAATAAATTTCAGTTTTACTTTTTAGTTGACAATAGAGATATTGATCTGAGTGTAAACGTGAAACTGCCTCAAACCTGGCAGAGGAGGATGCGGTGCTGAATACTGGAAAATATTCAGAGAAAAAAATTCTATTGGGCAGATAATTAAGCAAAACAGTGGCATCCACCCACTAAAAGAGATAAGAGGCACTACTTCATTTCATTTGATGCTTTGGCATTTGTCCAAAGCAATAAAAATCAGATCTGGCTTTACTTGAACATAACAAGGAAGAAACCGTTTTCAAGAAGATTCTTTTTTTCACTGCTAGGGGAGGGAGAGGGTCATTCCGTGTAACAATGGAAAAATCAATTATTTTTCAATCAGATGGAGTGTCCTCATAAATTCAAGGCAGAGAAGAGAAGGTAACATCCCTTCATAAAAACAATGAGCATGAGGGATCACTGAGAGTGAAGGATCATAATCCCAAGGTTACTGCTAAGGAAAAGAGATCTTTCAAGATCTCTCTCTGGTGTGGTTTTGTGAACTTACATAGTGGGACGCACTGAACGCTCACCACACTACCCAGTTTGTCTCTACAAAATCCCATCCTGCCCAATTTGCCTCCCGTATGGCTATGATTTTTTTTTTTTAAGCAACACACTAAAATCCTCTCTTTATAGCATAAGAACATACAGGTAACACAGATAAAACTCAAAACATTAATCCTTCTGAATAGTAAAAATTTATAATATCTATAATATTAATATATATTTACACATATTAACAAGCAAATAACACCAAGAAAGTAGAAAGGATGAAGACTTTTGACAAAATTTAAAACTTAAATCCTAACTATTAAGTTTTTGATGAATATACAGATTGGAAAGTCAGCTCTTAGAAAAAGATGTGAAGAATGTATGAAAGTTAGAAAGATGGTCTCCCAGTCTGCATGAGGGGTGGGGGAATGAGTCTCCTGGGAAAAGATATGCCCCAGAATTTCCTTAACACGTAAGGCTCAGAATGTACAACCATGAAAGACTGTTTATAATATTAAAAAGGTGAATAAATGTGAGATGCCCACTCTGTATAAACCTTATGAGTCCAGTATCAAACTGACCTATTACACGTACAATGGCCTCAGGGATGAGAACAGATTCATGATAAGCCTTTTGCCCTCTTTTCTGCCAGTACTAATGAACCAACATGCTGGCTATCCGATGGCCAGAACTGCACCCCTTCCTGGTGTTTTCTCAAACCCTGGCACAGACAGCAGTTCGAGAATGTGAGAAATGAAGGCCCTACCTAGTAAATAGCAGTTCACTGGCTATCAGGTTAGATCTGTTAAATTAGTAAGACAAACCGCCGATCCCTGTGTACACGGAGGTGTGGGGCATTCCTGTTTTCTGCAGGGATCTCCTGATGGACCCAAAAGAAAGCTATCAATGCCTAACTGCCATCAGCATTGCCCTGGCACATCACAGGAATAACAAAGGACCCCAGAACACTGTGGCTACCCTGACACCTCCCTAATGAAAGTGTCCCATCAGCTACCTGGGGTTTAAAAAGAAAGAACAGTATTTACAGTGTGTGTCCAAGGAAGAGGAGAATATGCAATTCAAGTATCTCTAACTTTCTAGGAACAAATCCACTTAGAACATCAGTCACACCCATAACGGTATTTCCAACATTCTAACTTACACACCCTAATCGATGAGATGATGCTCTAGTTTTTTTGTGCTGAGAAGAGCTATTTCCTCCCCAGAGAGTAACCTATACTTTGTCTGATGAGAAGAAAAACCCTAAGAAAAATGCTGACCTATAAAAGGTAACACATCAAGTTTAACCACTACTTTCAATTACAATAAAATAAAGCATTTACAGGGCCACTCAGGCAGAACACAGTAACTTTCCAAGCAACAGACACACCTGAGACACCTGAAATTTCTGAGGAGTGTGTAAATTTCCCAGCTGTGTGTTGAGAGCGAATCCATGACATCAAGTCCTCAGTTGCCCTGCAGAAACTTAGGGCAGAGCTATCACAGCAAACTGTGCTTGCTGATCAGAGATGACCCAAGAGTTGTCTTAGCTTCTCAGTATACCAAACTCTAAATAATATTAACAGAAGTCAAGGTTTGCAACCACAAATCACCTCTCCTGCTCCCCTATAATCAAGACCCTGTGGCAGAACACCTGCCTACCTTCCAGTATTCCAAAAGCTCACTTCTCAAAGACTGCTTAAAGGTGAGTGTTTAAGCTGGGATGGGGTGTGGGGGATGGAGGAGAAAACTTAGCACAAAGTTTCTTTCTCTTTGGCTTGGCTCAGCCAAATGAGAACCTCTCAAAAACAATTGCTTGTTTTTGTCCTGGTCTCTTCAGATAGGATAAAGCAGCCACAGTCTCTCATAAAACCTCAATATAGGGAAAAAGGATAAGTGCACAGAGGCCTTTTCCAGCATCCTCCAAGCACTGAGGCAGCCCATGGCCCCTCCTTCCCTTGAGAAGGCCAAGCAAATGGCCAAGAGAAAAATCACCACTGGAAACGGGTCCTTAGTAAAAGGATCTCAACAAGTTAAAAGGGCTTTCTAAAATCCAGGAATTCCACACTAGCTTTTCAAGACCAAATCATCTAAAAGTGCTGTCCAACTCTGCCATAACCCATAGATAATGCAATAATATGCCTGTTTTTGCAGGCCTCTGGAAATGTCTCTTTTCTGTTTGCAATCCTTCAGTGGCTTGACTGATCTGGCCCTTGCCTCCTTCTCTGGGCTCATATCTGCCCACCCTCTGCTAGTGTAGTAGTTTTCAATCAGGGGATAATTTTGTCTCCCTAAGAGACATAGGGCAATATCTGGAGACATTTTCGGTTGTCACAACTAGAGTGTGTGTGAGGGAGGCAGGGTAAGAGGATGCTACTAAAAATCCTACAATGCAGAAGACAGTCTCTCACTACAAAGAATTACCTGGTCCAAATGGCAGGTGTCGAGGTTGAAAACCCTGCTCCAGCCATAACCAAACGCTACGTAGTTGTCTAAACAAGCCAAACTTTCTCATATGCTTTTGTGCCTAAACACAAGCCGTTTCCTTTACCTGGAATGCTTTGTTCTACCTTCTCTGTCCAGGATACCGCCATTGATTGCCCATGATCCACCTCAAAATGTCACCTTCTCTATATGGTCCTTCCCAGATTCCCCAGAGTTGGATGTTCCTTCTTCTGTGCTTCCAGAGCTTCTGGCACATACCTCATTAGAACACTAGCTGTATTTCTCCAAAATAGTCTACTGAAAGCATGACCCAAGTCTTATTCATTGTTTATCCCCAGAGTGCCCATCTGGTAATCAATTTTGGCTCACTGAATTAATCAGGAAATAAATGGAAATGTTGCAGATACTCTTGAGACTCTTTTGCAACTATGTCTGAGAGACAATAGTGTCCCCAACACCAAAAACAACAGCAACAAATATTTATCAAGTGCTTGTAATGTGGATAGGCACTATATTAAGCACTGGTATATTAAGCACACATTCACTCATTTCATCCTTAAAAACCTGTGAGGTGGGTACCTTTATTATTAGCATTTTGCAGATGGGGAAACTGAGGCACCAAGCAGTTAAGGCACTTGCCCAAGGCCACTGAAGATAGCATGTGGAAGAGCCAATATTCAATCCCAGGAAGTCTAGCCCCAGATCCTTAATCTTCTGATAGTCATGCCAATGCAGGTATACTAAAAACCAATATTTCAGCCATTCAGAGGCCTCTGACAAAAATAAATGACACCTCTGCAGGACTACACAACCACACAGTGGCCAAGAGCTCCTGTGTGACCCTCCTGCTTATTGGGGGTCATACATACAACTGTCCAACATCTGGACTGCTTCCCGCAGCAGAAGCAACGTCCTCACACCATGGAAAGACATTATGTACCCAGGAAAATCATGGTACCATAAAGAACATACAAGTGCTGACTCCCCAAAGTACCTCTTACCTTGTTCATGCTGCAGGGATGGGAGCAAGGGATCAGACATGTCACAATTCGAGGCAGCTCTTGAAGATTCTCCTTGTTCCTGGAGCGCTCACTTTCTGAAGCAGTCAGCTGCACTGTGAACACAAACGAAGAAGAAATTCATCAGCTGGTGCTCAGGACAGCACAGAACAGTCCTGTGTCCAAGGGAACTTGCTGCCACGATGGCAAGGATTCAAGTCTGCTCTCCCCAGTATGGTAGCCACTAGCCAGGTGTGGCTACTGAGTACCTGAAATGTGCCTAGTGTATCTGAGGGCTGAATTTTCATTTTATGTTATTTTAATTAAATTTAAATAGCCACATGTGGTTAGTGGCTACTAATCTGGACAGTGTGATTTAGAGGCAAATCAAGAGTCTCAAGGCATGAGACTGGGCAATGGGCATATCAGTGGCCAAGAAAAAGCTACATATTACATGGTTAGAGGGACTGCAGAAACACAGGGACAAGAACACTCATTCATTCAATAACTGTTTTGTGAACACTTACAAGGGGCTGGGTACTAGGGACTTAGTGATCGATAAATCAGAGAGGCCAATGACTTTGAGTTCCTAGTTTGGGCTTTGACCTCTTTAGGAAAAGAAAGAAACTAGCATGTGAGTAGCACCCCTGTGTGCCAGACCCCAGTGCCTTCTCCTGCTGCCCTCAAGGAGCAAAGGAACAGAAAGGCAAACGCTGGAGCCTGACTGTATCACTTCCAGGGCTCAACAGGTAGAACCTTCCACAGAGCTCCCCGGGAGACAGTGTACCATAAGGGAATTCAGGAGGTCAGTTTTCCATGGGCCAAATGAACCAAACGATCCCATTCCTCCCAAAATGGAATAAGGTTCTTTGCTATTCATTCTTCACATAGAGTTTGTGATCCACATGAATTACATTTTAAAGAGTTTATTGTATGGTTTCAGGGTTCTTAATTTGTCAAATATTAAGGAAAAATACAAAGAAAATTACTTCAACCACTTAAATAGATTTGTAGTCTTTTCCTTTGAAAGATGTTTACAGGTGGATTTGAGAGAACAAACGTTGCAACGTTCCTTATAATTATCTGATTTGTGAGTTACTTTTTCAAGTTGCATCTAGGAAGGATTTATCTGAACCTTCCTATAAAAAATGGAATTGGAGGTTTAACTGGAATTGCAGTGCTTTTAAAAATAAATGCATTATTTTTAATCATAGTATAATAACAATATAGGATATGTCCAATAGGAAAAGGTAAAAGTACTCATAATCCCACCATAACCACCGTTACTCCTCAGTGATCAGCCTTTGTCTATTGGAGAACGACACATCTGCTGAGTCCAGGACACAGAGAAGTCCAAAGCTGTATTCCCCACATTAACATCTTTCACTGCTAAGAAAATAATTTTGCAATTTACATTTTCAAAAGATAAACTCCTACTCTCACACATTACTATTTTGTGAACATAATATTATTACACTCCTTTTACAAATCAGAAAATAGAGAGAGGAAATTGCAAATCATTCCCTGGCTATTTGAGACAAAGATTCCAAAGAAAATACCACATTCAGTCATAGCAATAACATATTTTAACGATGTACAACATGGAGAGACCCTGGAATCCTGACTTTGTAGCATCCACACATACATGACGCCTGTGTAATCATGGGTTCAAAGTCAAGAAAATTCAATATATAATTCTAATTGATCTTATAGTGACTGAAAAAAATTACACATGTAAGTTTTATTCTTTGAATTTCCAGAAGCAGATGCTAATAAACTTCTAAGTTTTAAAATGGAACCCTACACATGTTGTTTCCTTTTTAATATATGTATTGATCCATTTAAAATCTACAGCCTAGCACTTCACTGGAAAGCTTGTCCAGACGCCTTGCAGAGAGGCCTAATGTCACAATTCCATTCACATGTACACACTGGTATCGACACAGGAAACGTGGGCACTAGAAGATCATAACAAACACACAAGGATTCTTGAATATAATTTCCCTGAGGAGCCCCACCCAGCCCCAATCATGCCACAGTCCCCACTCCCTCAGAAGGTGGGTATACAGTTTGCACTAAACTGATTATAGGACCCCCCACCCTCTACCCCAAGTGTTTCTATGTCATTTTCGTGTATGTCATTCTACAACCAAGTTAGACTAAAACCCTCTGAGGGAAATATTAGTCACATCGAAAGTTCTTAATAAATATTATGAATAGATTTTTTTTCCTTTGCTTTCATTCCCAGAGCCTAGGATGATAGAGACTCTTAAAAATGATGTTGATAATTACTGCAGACTACCTTTGGGGTTTTTTAAAAAGGAAAATCTTTTAATGCCAGGGTTACAAATCTTTTAAAAATATTATTAAGAATATCATACAGCTGTATAGTACTCAAAACTGTATGATGCTCTTTTATATTAATACTCCCATTTAATAATAATATCAATCTGAGCAGAGTTTTCCTAATTAGGAAATCAGATACAGACAAGTAAAAGAATTTTCCTTGGTTATGCCATCGTCAGCAGAGGACCCTGGACTAGAAGGGACTTCAAGATATTATGGAATTAAAGCATGTACAAAGACCACAAATATAACAAACACAACCCCCTCCAATAAAACATACACACACACACACACACACACACACACACACACACACACATCAAAGACCACCAATAACAGAAAACACTTTAGCGAACAAATGATAGTTTTAGAAACTGGGTCAGTTTGCTTCTGGACAGCAAGCTGAGAGACTGGCCTTGTTCCATCAAGTACTTTCCATCTCCTTTGAAAGAGAGAAAACCTGCTTGTTTTGCAACCCATTCAGTTTGTGAAGAAGCTTAGAGAAATCTACAGCTTAGAAAGAGACTGCAGCTTGCATATAAAGCATTAGAGGCAAAGATACTTGAGTTACCATGGTGGAAGGAAGGATGTTTTCCTTTTTATTCTATTATTTAACATTTCTTCTGAATCTTTTAAGTAGTTGGATTCTTCCAGTACTGAACAAAAGGAAAGTACAGATGCCTTTAAAGGGTGCCTTGAGAATATCAAACCCATAAGCCAATGTGTAACTTCTACTCAGTGGATCCTAACAGAGTTGGTTCAATGGGCAACAAAGCCCGTGGTCAACCCTGGGCTTCTAAAAGGTTAATAACATGCAATTCAACTTTTCAGATGGGTAGAAGAAGTGTGTATAAGCACAAAGGTAGAGACAGAGTAAGTGTAAGAAGAAGAAAGAGAGAAATGAAAAGAAAGGAGAAAATCAAAGGGCAGGTGAGCAAACAAGGACACCCAGACACAGGTTTGGTAATACAGCCAAGTGCCCCTCACCAGCCAGGTCCTCACTACAGAAGAGAGCCAGAGATTCAGGCTCCTGGTGACAATTCCACATCCTATGGCTTCTCTAGGGTTGTACACTCTCATGGCTCAGTGTCAGCAAGTGGGAGCTGCAGTAAACTTAAGACTGGAGCTACCTGTTTTGCCACTGTTTATTTACCATTAACCTCCACCTACCACAGAGAGAAGCCCATTTTACCTGGGTCACTGCTAATGTGAGGTATGGTGAGAACAGCATAAGCCCACTTTAGTCTGTCTTCCTTACTTTAAAGAGAGCTTAAAAGTGTCAAGGGCTATTTTTGTGTGTGTTGTGTCTAGACCCTTGAAAATGCAACTAGTATTTATAACCAATATAGAATGGAATATAATGAGTTGGGATTTTCTCCCCACTCCCTCCACCCCTTTTTTTTGAGACAGGGTCTTGCTCTATCGCCCAAGCTAGAGTGCAGTGGCATCATCATAGCTCACTGCCCTCAAACTCCTGGGCTGGGCTCAAGTCATCCTCCTGCCTCAACCTCCTGAATAGCTGGGATACACGTACATAGTACCACGCCCAGCTGATTTTTCTATTTTTCGTAGAGATGGAGTCTCACTATGTAGCCCAGGCTGGTCTCAAACTCTTGGCCTCACGTGATCCTCCCACCTCGGCCTCCCAGAGTGCTGGGATTAAAGGTGTGAGCCACCCCGCCTGGCCCCTACTCCCTTCTAAGATGTTCACTATAGAAGCCTTTTGCAACATATCTCAAAGCTGGTAGCTCAGCACTCCTACGGGAGACAGGCCAACCAGAGCAGGCAGGTCACTCTTCACAGTGTTAAAGGTCTTGCCAGCATTTAGATATATTGCACCCTGAGGCCAGTCTGCAGAATGGATTCTTATCCCTCCCTTTCCACCACCACATGCAGCCCCTTAAGCAGAGGGCTGGAGCAAAGGACTAATGCCAGATCCGAGAGCTTGCAGGGAAGGAAAAAGTAAAGTAATAAAAGATGAGCAGGCTTTGGAGTCTAGAGAAAATGCTCTAAAATCTCGGACTTAGTAGCTTGAGAGATCAAATGAACAGGTGAGAGAAATAGCCCTGATGTAGGGTTGGAGAAATTTACATGTCTCTGAAGTTAAGTCCTGACAACCTTCAACTGGAATCCTTGTCCAAGACTGAATACATGTAAGGCCACTTTATTACAGGGAGTCTAATCTCTCCCTTCCACAATAAGGAGGCTGGTGCTGGGGTTAAAGAATCCAAAGGCAATGGAACAAACAGACCCCTGTTCCCTGCCCCAAATGCACAGACACCTCTCAAGCCGCTGGCTCATTCCTTTCTTCCTAAAGAAGAGGCAGGAGGAACCGAGCAGAGTAGCCTGAGGAGCTTCCTGCAGGTGTTTTTCCATCCCCAAAGCTACAGCAGATGTGTGGCTCGGGTTCTTCAGGACCTTGGTGTCCCCACCACCCCTACACTGAGGCAGCAAACACACGAAAACACAGTTCCACCCCAAGAGCCGGGACAACGTTTGCCACTCTGCTTTGCTTCCCTGGGCCCTGTCTTCAAGCATATCATGGAAAACACACATCCTAAGCCAGAAAGATGAGCACGTCTTCCCATGGAGCATCACCGAAGGTCTTCTTCCCCAAGGATGGGCTAGGTGATTTGAAAATTAATATTGTGAAATTTTAACTAGTGTTTGAGTTGTGGTTCAATAGGAAATTGTGATAAAGAAGAGGAAACAGGAGGATTGTAAATTATAAAGAAGAGACACACTGCCAGTAACAAAAACAACAACAAAATGGTCTGAGAGCCACACAGGGAGGAATAGAGGGCAGTTAAAGGGCCAAGGGCCATGTGCCACTTCTGGCACATGGACTAGGGATTTCCCGTACTTAGATAAATCGTAAGTCAGGATATTTAACATTTAGATTCAGGGATATCACTATAAAAGGTCAATCTCAGTGATTTTGGACTATCTCCGTTTAAAGGCACAATATGGAGGAGCCCCCAAGAAGTTACTTGGGCCAGCCCACTTCCCTTGCCTGAGTGACTATCTAAACCAGGGGTCACAAATTCAGATGCTCACAGGGGTCAAGAAAGAATGAGATGAGCGAATGGTCAGGCCTGGTAAGACGATGGGGGCTATGGGGGGGCTTGCCTTCTAGCCCCCGCAAAGTAGGAACAAGCGACATGCACCTACACCTCTGACAATCAGGAAAGAGAGGTTGAGAGATTATGTAGAGTCATTTGCTTTTTTAATACTGGCAACTTATGCTAATACTCTGGAAATCCTATAGGAGTTGGATTTGGTTGGCCAGTTTGTGTCTTCTGTTATATACCTTTCATGTCAGTCAAGGGATTTTCTGTTCCTTTAAATCTCTGGGGGTGGAAACTCCCAAACTGCCTCCTGGGCCAAGCACTGGAGGGGAGAGGGGGAAGGGGGGGAATCCAGCTCTGTCGCCCAGGCTAGAGTGCAGGCTCGCTGTAGCCTTGAACTCCTGGCCTCAAGCAATCCTGCCTCATCCTTCTGAGTAGCTGGGACTACAGGCGTGCGCCACCACACCCAGCTAATTTTTTTTTTTTTTTTTTGGTAGAGACGGGTCTTGCTCTTGCTAAGGCTGGTCTCAAACTCCTGACCTCAAGCGATTCTCCCACCTTGGCCTCCCAAAGTGTTGGGATTACAGGGATGAGCCACAGCACCTAGCTGGGAAAATTCTTTATGTCTTCTGAGATTGTTTGGAGGATTAAATGGAGTAACACGAAAAGACAAGTACTTGGCATATAGTGCTCAAAGAAGATGAGGCTGTTCCCTCTTCCAATTCCCCCAACGCCATTTAGCACAATCTCATTCTGCCTTAAATTGCAGGGAGGTGGTTACTTCTCAATCACCCTACTGGATCATAAGCATTGCAAGAGAAGAGATCTTGCCTGTTCTGTACTAGTACCCAAATACCCAGCGCCTATCCCCCTGGTTTACACACAGCAGGCACTCAGTATATATCCCAAATCTAATTATAATGTTAAGGAAGATCTTCCTCAAATCTGGCACCAGTTGAGCCTATTTCCTTTCATTCTATCCTCTTCTAATGCTTTAACATCAATATCTATATCTACTTCTCACTTAAACAGAATATTTTGAGGTTAAATATTTTAGAAATCCAAATTAAGAATAAAATGCTAAAGAGTTGTTTTCTTAAGAAGCATGGTATCACTTCAAGGCCAGCAGAGCACTCTCCGGGTACAACTAGCAACATCAATCTTTGCATACCTCAGAAGAAAACAAACACAAGAGATTTCATCACGTCATTGATAAATTAAGAAATCATGCTTTAATTTTAGTATTTTCAACTGATGTTTGCCAGTGGCGCATGTAACTGCAGGGGGAGTATAACATGGTGGCTGTTCTAGGCAACTCCTACCCCATTTGTCTACTTTGGATCGAGAAGGCTGAATTACGAATTATTCATCTAGGACAAAGGTGTATCAACCATGTCTCACTACTTACCTGGGTTTCTTTGATTTTATGTTAAAAGAATCCCAGAGTCCTCCAAACAATTTCAGTTTCCCTCTCCCGAGGGTAGGGGGAGGGGTTGCTGCATCATTCAGACAAACACATTTCCTGTGATTTGGTGGGAAACTGAAATACCTCAACAGACAGCCCAACGGGTTACTTCAGAATGACCCACTGAAATGGAAGCAGTGACAAGGGAAATTACTAGGAAGGTATCTCTTTAATGAAGCTTAAAAGGACCGGCTATCTCTCTAATAAAAGGTTTCCAATTAAGGAATTTAAATATTCTCAAGAAGACCTTGAGGACAAGCTGTAATGAGAGTGGTCACCTTAATGGGGGTTAGTGCTTACAACGGAAACTCGTGTGCTTAGTATGGCCAGAGTGGGTCTGATGCCTTGTTCCTCTAGGAGGAAACTAATAACCCCCAGAAGAAAGCCCTATTCGGCTTGGTGAGCCCTGGTGGAAAGCAACTGCAGGGACTCGCTGTTAACCTCTGCTTTCCCGGGGCTCAGATTCTGTACTTTTCATTACCAGCTTCCCCTTAGTGTGGCCTGCTCTTTCAGAGGAGGAACCACGTCCTGGATTGTTAAACCTCTCCACGGATCTAGTGTTTGCTTTTACCAGGGCTCTGGGCTTTCAATGCTCTCAAACCAGTTTCTGGATCAAAATAGCTAAAGTTCCCCCACCATGCAGGTAGTGTGACTGCAGACCCCATGACTACTCAAACAGCGTGGCCCTGCGTTTCCTTCCCCTGCTCCTCGCCCCAGACACATATGCTCAAATTCTCTGGGGGGCAGAGGGGAATTCTTCTTGCCCTCTTTTCACAAAAGTTCCTGCGTGGGTATAAACCCTCAAACCCCTACATCCTAGAGCCCACGGCCAGGTCTGAAACACTCAATGTCTTCTGGCACCTGAGAATTCCCCTTTCCTGATTTAAAACTTACATGTACCCAAAAATATATTCTATTTTATCCAATATACCTTAGCATTTTTTGGGTGGGTGGTCAGAAGTGGGCCAGGCTGCATCAGCTCAGTACACTAGTCTGCCAGAAAGGTCCAGTTTGGGGTCCCCTAAACTCAATTCTGCCACATTTAGGTCCCATATGTAGCCGTTTAGCTGCCGTTTAGGCTACAGCCAGAAATATGTTCTTTTCAGCATAAGCTATATTGCTGTGACTCGCTCCCTATCTCGTCCTCATAACAGAGTGGCACCGAGTAAGAAAGGGCTTATGGGCAGCTCAGGCCTTGAAAAACCTACCTCCAGCCAGCATAAGCAGTCCAGGAAGTCACCCCAAGGAAGCAGGTCATCTTCCTGCTCAAGGCTACACTGTTCATACACAACTAAGTCTGTCCTCAGCTCTGTGGAAAGGAATCTGCCTCCCGTTAACTTTTCCATGGTTTAGAAGTGGATGACTGCACACTGATGTTTTGGTAGAATGAGAGAAGCAAAGGCGGCAAGAAATGCAACAAGGGCACAACCACCTCACCACATCACAACCACGGTCTGCAGGGAGTCGCTGCATTCCCCACCAGCAAGCAGCCAAGAGAACAGCCACAGAAAACAGCTCCAGCAGCCGACCCTGGGGTCTCCTCTGATCTCATTACAGCAGTCGACACTAGTCCTCACAAAACAAACAGAGGAAATTTATGCCTGCCTTAGCCTGTGGAAAGCTCCACATTCCTTGTTAACGAGAGTTCCAGCTTCCGAGACCACAGCCACTGGGATGGGGAGGAAGTCGGCTGTGCTCCCGAGAAAGAACTGTCACCGCTGCCTTTCCCCCTTTCTGGGGCAGGATTTAAAGGCGGTGAGCTTGGGGCCTAGGCTCTCTGTTTGGGTCCCTGATGAAAAGTTCCCTTTCTGCTGATGTCAACATCCCTAGGCTCAGAAAGCCGGGCCATTTCCTCTTGAACAGCTCTGGGAAAGTCACTATCAGGCAGCCTTTAGGGGTTCCACCTGCTAAGGCCGGAATTGCAAGACGTTGTTCTGCCATAACAAAATTCCAAGTCTTCTGGTGGGAGATTTCTCCCTAAAATACTCTTGCCTGCACCTTGAAAAACTTTACCTAACTTGGGATTCCCACTTAAAATGGCAGGAGGTAAAACATTATTTTGTATCCTTTAATTCAATCTTACAAGTAACTGAGTGGCTGGCTCATGAGGTAGAGAGTGAACTTCTAAACCACAGTAAGAATGTAGAACAGTCGTTCTGAGCCAGGGTGACTTTGCCTCCCAGGGGACTTCTGGCAATGGATGGAGACATCTTTGGTTGTCACGACTGGGAGAGGGCAGTACTGGCATTTTAGTGAGTAGAGACCAGGATGCCACCTACTACGCACAGGACCGCCCCCAGAATAAAGAATGATCTGGTCCAAAATGCCAAATCGTGCTGAGACTGACAAACCCTGATGCAGAGGCAACACTCAAGGATATGCGTAGATTTAAAGTAACGCCAACTCATAATCACATTAAATAATGTTGATATCACACAGTCTGGGGACCCCAAAATGCACACAATTAACAACCATAAAAATTTACCGGTTCTCCCCCAATACAATAAATGAAATCTGCCCTCTAACTACGCAGAAGAAGACTACCAGAGTGGCCTGGGAAAAAGTGGAGCAGCTTCAGTGTGAGACTATGTTATCAGCAATGCTGTGAGTGCCATGTTCATTCCAGGTCAGGGTGTGAT